>CAJVQA010004208.1:0-17994 GCA_910591915.1 Cetraspora pellucida | reverse complement strand
TAGTATATTAATATATACAACTAAAATTACTAATAAAGATATGAGCAAGGCCTCACCTTAACACCAAAAAAAAAAAAAAATAAATAAAAAATAGTATATAACAAACAAATAAAAAATAAACAAAACTAAATATATGATAATGCAAAAGAGACTAAAAAAATTTAAGACATACAGAAATTATACAAATACAGAGTTTATTTAAGTATATTAGTAGCTACGTATTAAGTAAAGATAATTAAGTAACTATATAGTAAAAAACTAATAAAGGTCTTATATATACTAAAGTTTTTAAGTTCAAATAATATAAAACTAATATCAAAAAGCCTAGTTGTAGATAATATAAATAAAATTATAGTATATAATTTGCTTTTTATAAGAAGATAATAGTAGCTTTTAGAAATGCAAAAGGACTTTTTTAAATATAAAACCAGAAAAAAAACTAAAAAAATGATAAAATTCAAGAAGATTTAACTGTTTTTTAATTTAAAATTAACCTTAGTATAATATTTAATTTTGAAGTTTATTTGCTTTATCTTTTATTTTATTTTTGTTTATATATTTTAAAGAAAATAACTAAGATTCACTGAAGAGAAAATCACTAGTTATACATGATAATTATTTTTATCATTATGGTGCTTTATTTACATGCATAAGTTTATTTTGACAGATGCAGGTGATCGGAGATTCAATTTATATAAATAAATAGGGGTTCAATTAATATACAATTGAATTTTTTTTGCTTATCAATTTGCTCTTGTTAAGTGATCAGAATTTTATTATCAGTTAACACAGTGACATGGGTGTATTAAAAGTGAAGACAAAAACACTATCAATTTAGTCTATTAAACAGTCTAGTAACACAAGTGCATTAAAAGTGAACACAGAAATATTATTAGCTTAGTCTTGTTAAATGGCTAACTCCTGTTAAAAGTGAATACATTAAGGGCAGGTATATTAAATGTGGGTATATTAAAGGTGGGTATGTTAAAGACTGGTGTGTTAAAAGTGAAAACAAAAGTAGAGAAAATAGATGCACGTACTAAGAAACATCCTTTAAGTAAATTTGTAGCTGCATGATATTAACTAATCTTATTCCAATTTTTTTTAGTTATGGAGTTATCTGACGAAACAGAATCTATTGTTGTTACAATTGATGGAGCAGTAAACAATGATATTAGTCACAGACTCATGATTGATGAAGCAGTAAATGAAGGGTCAAACAAATCATTAAATGAAGCAATAACTAAAGATTATTATGATGGTATTAGTCACAGACTTATGATTGAAGGAGCAGTAAACGAAAGGTCAAACGAATCATTAAATAAAGCAATAACTGAAGGTTATCATGATGTTATTAGTTACAGACTTACGATTGTTGAAGCAGTAAATGAAGAGTCAAATGAATCATTAAATGAAGCAATGCCCAAAAGTTATCACGATGGTATTAGTTACAGATTCATGCTTGACATGGACTCTTTTGATGAAGAATCAGATTTTTCTTTGCTTAAAATAGGTTAGGCATTTTTATTTGATGCTATATGGCGAGTTTCCTAAATATAGAAGATGGCTAAAGTCATGTACTCATATGATTTTGACACTTTAATCAGTTTATTTAAAATTAAGATTAGAATTAAGGTTAGGTTGGTGTTGATATAAGAAGAGGGATATAGGTAAAATTGCCTTTCTGACATTTTTAATTATGCCCTAAGACAGGTTTAGACTGCCTTTTTTTCATCTTTTGTGTTTTCTTTATTTTTTAACTTCTTCAGGCTGATCCATATAAACAAAATTTCACAATTCTAGTTGGTTAATTTACACAAAATATTCATGTAAGTACATGGCTTTAGATGATCTCTAAATATAGACTGTTCTTTGGCTGATAAGTTTTGATGTCTCTTCTTTTCAATAACTTTAGATCAGTCTTTTGATAGTTGAAATGATGCTGAAAATTTCTTAAATAATTATGAATTAGAAAAAGAGTTTAACATCTGTCGAAGACAAACTGAAAATTGAATTGAAAATGGTAATAAGGTTTTATGTAAGCTTAGCTGGGAATATAGTTGTGTGGGTAAATATCAGGCAAAGAAGGTATTAAATCCAAATGATCAAAGAAATTGACAATCAAAGACAACAGAGTATGAATAAAGAGTAAATGCAAATCTTTCAAAAAGTACATCACTAATTACTTTTATTACTGTTGTGGATAAGCACAATCACCCTATGGTACCTTCATCTACAACTAACATCACCAAATATCAGAAACTTGGTGATGACATGGTTGAATTTATTGAATTCGGCGTACATCATAGTGTAACTAGTGCACAAAGCATTGGACATCTTTTGAGAGGAAAGTTTTTTGGAAGAAAGGTTTATGAAAAGGGTCTTTATAATTCAATTCAAGCAGCAAAAAAAAATTAGTAATACAGGTTGAATTTGATGTATCAGATCTCATGAGGCAATTATATCACAGCAAGCTGAGGATTCATGTTGGTTTGTAGAGGCTAAATTTGAGAAAGAGGAGCATTGATTATGTGGATTGGTATGGTTGTTCCCTGAGCAACAAAATTTATAGACCTGTTATCATGATGTTCTTTTTTTTGATACAACATTTTGCACTAATAAGTACAACATGATGGCTTGTTTTTTTGTCATAATTGATAATTGTAATCGAACATGACTTGTTGCAACTGCATTACTCGAAGATGAGACAGAGTGTAGTTTTGTTTGGGCGTTAAAAATGATTAAAAAATGTATGAAAAATTTAATACCAAAAGTTGTATTCACAAATTCTAATCTAGCAATGATTAATGCAATAAGTTTGGAATTTCCAGATTCTATTCATTGTTTATGTATATTTCATATTGATCTTAATCTAAAAAAAAATCTTAGAAATAAGTTGGGTCTTACAGAGTTTAGAGAGTTTTGTGAGGCTTTTTTTAAGTATAGAAATACATTAGTTTTAAATGTTTTCAAAAGTTGATAGTAAAGTTTTAAAGCAAAATATATGTTAGTCAATAGTTATATAAGACAACAACTGGATTCATATAAACATAAATGGGCTATATGCTATACAAATAATCAATTTACAAATGGTGCAAATAGTACTCAATAGGTTGAAAGTTTAAATCGCAAAATTCATGATTGTATTTAGTCAAATTCATCACTTTTAAACTTAACAAAGGAAATTCAAGAATTACTTGATAAAGAATCTGAGTATGTAAGTGTTAAGGAATATAAAGAGCAGATCCCTATGACCAGTCTTCCAACTATTATAACAACCTACTTTAATTCTATCAAGAAGGCTGTTTCACAGTATCTTTTATCTCAAATGGTATTTACTGTATGTAGGCAAATGCAGGAATGTTTTTATTATGATAGTTTTTAAATAGATAGATCGACTATTGATCTTATAACACAAGTATGTTTGGTATTAATTTTTAGTGACATGATGGTGCAAAAATTTGGCTATATCATGATCTTTGAGCCAAATTAAAATAGAAAATCATATTATCAAACTTTTGAGATCAGTGTGATTTTCTATTTCAATTTGGCTCAAAGATCATGATATTGCCAAATTTTTGAGCCATTACTTTGTCACTCTTAATTTCCTTTTGTTTTTCATTTACATTATACTAAAATATTTTGCATGACCTAATAGGAGTAAGAAATATCGATTATATTGAGAAAGCATAGGAAGATAATTACAAAGTTCTACTTAGGCTAAGTGGCATATAGGACTTATTGCACCACATTGGTATAAAGAAAATTTTTTAATGACAATGATATTTGGCAGCAATTACCAATTACTATATGCATAAATTCAAGCCAAAATCAAGGTCAGAATATTGTTGAACAATCGGTACACAAATTTGATTATATAAAACAAATCTGAAGTATCGAAGTTTATAATCTAATGTTAAGAAATATCAATAATGCATGACAAATGTATAGTAGAGGGCAAGGTATCATGCAAAAAGCACTTGATATAGTAATTGTGACTAGTTCATATGATGAGTTGATGGGTATTTGCCATAGGTTTATAATGGACAAACAAGCAAGTTAAGAATTAGATACAATGATGAATGATCTTGAATACAATATTAAAAATTCTGTAATTAGCACATGAAAAGGACGGTCACCTGGCAGAGCTAAAAGTAATGTTGAAATTCAAGATCAACAGGTTAAAAAAAGGCAACATTTTACTGAAGAACATAAAATTCAAGAAAAAGATACTAGAAAAACATATCAAAATTGTGGAAATAAGGACTATAATAGGGCAACATGCAAAATTAAGAATTAGTTATTCATAACATAGTTTTATTGTTGAAATATGTATTATGTATGTTTTTAATCTGCATTGTTAATTGAAAAAGAATGCTGTTTGTGATATTTTACTAAATTCATACATATATTCAAATCATTTGTTAGTGATAGCGATACATACATATGTATGAACTTCGATAAGTAATTTGTTTGCCTTTTTTAGATTACGTATGTATGACATTATAATGAGAAGAATGGTAATGACTAATAGGGTTTGTATAATATTTTGTTGTCAATAGAAATCAGGCTTGATTCCTGTTAACAGCAAACCAATATATGTAATCAGTAAGTTTTTATATATATATCGATATATATATGAAAGATTGAAAATTATACGATACAGAAAGGATAGGTAGCATTTATGTAACAGCATAAATACTGTTTGTAGTACAATTATGTTATCGTTATTGCTTTTAGTTATTTAGAATACAAGCAATTTTTTGTTTCACTTTTTATGATATGGTGTATTTATTGAGATTACTAATAGTCAAAGTTGTAATATAGTGTTGACTAATTCTAACTATCGTTAAATCTATTCATAAATTTAGTATTACTTTTACTAGTTAAAAAAGCAGTTTATATATGACAAATTTACTATTCAGTTAGGGTTAGGGTTTTGCAATTAGGTTTAAATTATGAGGTTTTAGTTTCATTGTTATGTGTAAAGCATTTTATATACATAGCAGTTTTATAAGCAAAAATTTTATGTAATTTGAAATTTGGTTAATTTATATGTGATATAATTTAACAATATTTTGTGTCATGTGATTGATGGTGATCTTCACCCCCGGTGAAAATTAGAAATTCTCTATTTTAAAATATTAAAAATTTTAGTTATATTAATAAAAAACTTGTTTTTAATATATTTAATCTTTAGTAGAGTTTAGAGCACAGGAGCATGTGGCATGCTCCTAAGGGCATGCCTCAGTCCAAAAGGCATGCCCTTGTCATGTGATGTTTAAAGTTATTTTAATTGGCTAATAAGTTTAGGTAAACTAGAACTATAGATACTAAATCAACATATAAAAATTTTAAATTATGTGTTAATTATATAATTTAAAAAGGGCATGCCCATGGGCATGAAGGGCATGCTTTAGCTTAGAGGCATACCCATATGGGCATGCTCAATTTTTTTCCCATGCCCTGAACCCTAACCTTTAGTCTATTTTGTTTAAACAATTATTAAAATTTAAGTATTTAGATAATATTTTGAATTTATTTTTAGACAATTTTATTCTAACTATAAACTTATCTATATGTACTATTACTTTAAAATAATGCTTTTTTATTTTAAAATTTTTTTAATCTATTATATAGTAATTTTAAAAAAATTTAAAAACAAAATATATATAGATTTGCATACCAACTTTGTACAAACTAACAATCAAATTTGTATATATTAACAGCCAAATTTGTACAAACTAATAGTTAAATTTGTATAAACTAATAGTTATATTTGTATCAACTAATAGTTAAATTTGCACAAACTAACAGTTAAATTTGTACAAACTGACAATCAAATTCATACAAACTGACAATTAAATTTATACAAACTAACAGTTAAATTTATATATAACACTTTTAACTAAATTACAATATCTCATAACCTAGTAACTTAAATTATATAAATTTGTTACTATTTGATTTATCAAAATTAGATAAAACAAATGATATCAAATTTATATAATTTAAATTATTAGGTTATAATATTGCAATTTAATTAAAAGTGTTATATATGAATTTAACTATTAATTTATACAAATTTTTTTTTGTTATACAAAGTAGAAACTTTATTAGCTAATAGCAATAATTATATTAAAGATTTCTAAACTACATTTTTATTACTTATTCAAGACACCCAATGTGACATTACATCTCCATTTCTATATAACACTATTATTAATTATTTTAAATTAATTTTAAGTATAGAAAGATTAGAGAAAACCTAAAGTGATAGTCTTGACATTTAGTAAATACAGTTAGTAAGTGTATAGTTTAAATTTAACCAGTTTTTAATAGATATAGTTGAATTTATAGTAGATATATTGGTAGTATTAAAATTAAATTAAGAAGATAGAGTTAAAGAATATATTTTTGAATATTTGGATTTTTTAGTTATATTGTGAGCTTTTTTTCATTATTGTTGAAGAATGTTACATAATAGCCATATATGTTGATGAAACCAATTTAGAGTAGCATTTGATAGGGCTATAAAGAAGAAAAATGTTGTTTTATGAAGTAATATTTTAACATTGTTGTAATAAGATATAAAGAAGAGGCCATTGATAAGATTAAAAAAATAAGAGTATAGTAGAGTGTTTGTTTGTTATAACAATATAATATAGATTTTATCTGAAAGTTTAGAAGAGATATTTAATTATTGAGTAATAATTAAAATTAATGTTCGAAGGATTTGTTGAAAGAGTATATTTTGTTTAAGATATATAAAGAGATGTGATATATCTTCAAAAGTTTGACAATAAACACAATTTGGAATAGTATATAAGAGTGGATATTATAAATTAAGGTTTTGCATAGTAGGTAGGTTGTATTAATAATTTTAAGATGAAAAGTATAAAATTTTGATTATTATTTAGAGAATTAATAATGTCAACATTTGTTGACCATTTAATAAAAAATGGGTTTTAAAAGGATTTAAGTTGTGATTAAGAGAAAAGTGATTGTATAGTAATCATGTTTTGTAGAAATAGTTGTGTTTTAGTAGATATTATATAGTTATGCCATTTAAAATAATTAGGGAGTAATGTTGTAAAGTTGAATTTAATTATGTGTTTAGAGATATTTTGTTTAGCTAAAAGATCAGCTTGATTATAAAAAGAATTATTAATGTGTTATTTAATTTTGTAGAAGGAGATTTTGAGAGATTTTGTTTGAATAAAATGATGAATAATAAATAAAATATTACAGTTTTTAATATGTAAGAATTTGTGTAAAGAAGAAAATAATTGGATGTTTTTTAGAGCTAATAGATTGTTGAGGTGTATATTGCTTTGTGAGTTTATTAGGAGAATGAGTAGAAGATAGACAATTGCTTCAAGTTCTGCTGAATAGAGTTAGGATATAAAGATATTGCACAGTTAAATTTGATTTGAATATTATGTTTAGAGATCCATTCAATACCAATTTTTGGATATGGTGTTTGTGCATTAATAATTGAAGTATATGTATAGAAATAAGTATTATTTAGAAGGTTTTTAGTTAATAAAAATAAATTCATAAGTTGGTTTTGTTAATGAGAGAAAAATATGTTTTTTTGGATTATTTGAATTTCTGTATTGAGAATGTAAATAGTTGGTAATTGAGGTAATATTGAAGTTGAAATTATATGTTGTTAAATATTAATAAGTGTATAAATTTTATGATTGTCAATATAGAGTAAATAGTTATTATTCTTTTTTAATGATTTAATATGAGAAATATTAATAGAAGTTTGAAATATTGATGTAAATAGGTTAGTAGAAATTAGGAATATTAAATCAGAAGAGATGTTATGAAAAGAGAAAAAGTTAAGTAAATTTTTTGTAAAGAGAATTTGTGAGTTATTAAAAACAATAGACCATTTATTTAATAATAATAAGTAATAAGAAGTGATTGTATTAAAGGAATTGAAAAAGGTATTGTAAATTGTTCAATAAAGAGTATTTTATTGTTTTGAAGTCTGTTAATTAGTGAATAAAAATTATTAGATAGAAGAATATTATATATTGTTTTTGTAGATATAGAAATATTAACTGGTAGTAAGTTTAGTGGATTATTAAGTGAAAGAAAAATATTGGAGTTATTTAAAAATAAAAGTTAAAAGATGAATGTAAAGTTTTTTTATTTTTAATAAAAACTTAGAAGCAGTATTTAGAAGAAAGAAGAGTTGCCATATTTTAGTTAGCCAATTTTTAATTCTGGCTATGTCAATATGTTTAAGAAGAGGAGTAGTATGAAAAATATGTTCCATTGTAGATATTGCTACTTTTTAAGTTAAATGTTGAAGAGTTAAAAGTTTAAATGATAATAAATTAATAAAAAGGATATTGAATATATTTTTTGCAAGGTGAAGTATTTTTTTTGTTGTAATAGAGAGTAAACATGAGAATTTTGTTGTTGTGTTTTTGAAATTGACAAGATTTGTAATAAATATTCTAAAAATAGTTGTAGTATTATATTAAAGAGAGTAGAGATTTGTTTAAATATGAGTTTTTTGAATTTAATTAGAGTAAGAAAGTTTTTAATTTTGTTTTGAAGCATCTCATATGTTGCTTTAGTTAAGCCATTTTCATTAAAATAGATACCAAGGTATTATATAGTTTCAAGAGGCTTATATAAAGGTATTATTTGATTATTGTAGTAGAAATTTGATGTAATAAGGTTTAGTTTGTTTTTGTTTTAAGAGATATGTATGAGGTCAGACTTAGTTAAATTAATTTCAATATTTGTCACAATAGTGGTCAAACTCCTGTATACTACATTCGAAGAATGTTTGGTTGTCAAGATTTGGATTTTAATCATAACATTATATAGGCACATGGTGCCTGTGATGATTAGAGTAATAGATACTAATCGGATAAACCAATGACTTCATGCATAGATAGTTTATTTGTAATATGTATGTCATAGATGTAGTCTATTGTTATTTGTATGCAAACTTGCATTAAATATGTAGTCATTAATGTATAGTTTGATAAAACCAATTTGTAGTTAGAGAATTGATATAAATAGAATAAAGGATTTGTAAGTGAATCCAGTTCTCTCTTTTTCAATAATAAGAAATCACTTAGTTAAATAAAATACAAACCTGTAGTTCCTCAAGTGGTTGTGTATATGTGTTTCATAAAGTTAAGGTGTTGTCTGTGCAAAATAAAAATAAAAAAAAAATTTTAACACTACATTCAATATACATAATAAAGCAAGACTTATCTGAGCAACAAAGAATGAGGGGCTCCAACTTAACAAAACACATTTATCATGGCTATAACAATAAAGATATGAAAGAGTTTCTTAAGGATTATGAAGCATATTGTGCATCAAAAGATTGGAATAATAATAAAAAATAACAAGTAGTTAGACTTCATGTATCTGAAGACCTGAAACACTGGATTCGTGAACAAATTAAAGCTTGAACAACATGAACAAACCTGAAAGCCACAATTATAAGTGGGGCTCAAGCATCTTGTGATAAAGAAGAAAAAATAGAATGATTAAGGAGCATTAAGCAAAAGTCTAATAATACAATAAAAGCCTACACCAATCAGTTTGATGCTTGTGCAAAGTTAGTTAAGACTAAAATAAGGAAAAATGAAAAATGGCAATGGTACATATAAGGGTTAAAAGAACCTTTTAGAGGAAAGATAGAAATGCAATGTTCTGAAACATATAATGATACCAAATATTGGGCTTTGAAGGTAGAAAAATATAATAAAGACAATAAATATGTACCTTTTAAGGATACAACTAATGAATTTAATATAACAAATCAGATATGAATTATTTTACAACAGCTTTTAATGCCATAAAAATCTGTCATGTTGATCAGAATGCAGTCCAAGATGACTAAATGAGCAAAATGAAATCAAGCATCAAAGAGTTAACAAAAGCCATTATAAGCCTTAAAGAGAATAAACCATCTAATGCATGATGTAATCAAAAAACGAATAATGCAACATAAGATTAAACATGAATAACCAGAATTAAGTAAATAGACTTCAAAGGTGCTATAAATGTGGTCAAGAAGGTACATTGCTCACAATTGTCCTACTAGAACACTGCATCAACAATCCACCAATCAAAAAAATGAGATAATGAATAATTAAGCTAGTAACCTTGAAATAAGAGGTATGAATATGCATTATTTTAAGATTAATGACATAGTAAAAGGTGAAGGTGATGAATACTTAATAATAAAAGCTAAAGAAGGTAAATCATTGTTTGATATAAGGAATTTGGGCAAATGAAAATGAGTAAAGAACAAACACGAAATGCCTTCATGGGCAGAGAAAAGTACTTACATTGAAACACCCAAAAAAACTGATTAATACAAAAAGAGATCAATAATGTATATTCCTATGTCAGAATTAATACAAGAATTGGATGTTCTAAAGCAAATTGCATTGCTCGAACTTCCAATTACACATGGTCAATTGTTTAAATGGTCTCCAAAGGCCAGAACTGAAGTGATTAAAGAATTGACTAAAAAGAAAAAAGAAAGCAACATATTGTTAGTAAATCCAAAATCCGAATTGTATGAAAAATGCAAACAGAACTTAACTTAAAAATAGAAAATAACCCTATTAGAATAGCAAAAATTAATGGTGAAGTGGTTGAAACTTCTATTGATCCTGATTTACAGCTGAATCTTATGTATGAATCATTTACTAAATGAAAGGGATTGACTTGAAAATCTATAACTAGCAAAAGCTGAATGGCTGATGACCATTTAAGTAAATTTGTAGGATATATTCCTAATGTCAAAGTAATAGTAGATGGTATTAGAGTATTACGAAGGTTCTATATAATAAAAGCTGCAAGCTTTGAAGTCTTACTGAGCATGTCTGGCTTGCTGTAGCAAAATGTAACCTAAAATTAAAAAACAATAAATTATAGTATACTATAAAGTCAGATCTTAAAGAAGCTTTATTTGTGGCATCAATTGTTTTTAAAGCTTGGGTGAACCTGTCATAAGAAGATGACAATTACAATGATAAAACTGATACAGAGGACATAATGACTATACAAAGAGTGAAAATAGACAAAAACCTACTATATAATAATAATGAAAAATAAAGAAGCATTGTACAGAAAGCTAATAACTTAAATTGACTGAGTGTAAAAGAAATAGAACCTATTAATTTACATGACTTGAAGAGAAAGAACTTTGTTGGGTATGTAATTTATTGGTCAAACATATATGAAAAAAGAACAAAACAATAAAAAGGTCAGATCCGAAAGTTGTTTTAAGATTAACAAAGAACAATTGTAATGAACTAAACTTTAGGGATTGTATTTATACAGAAGAAAAACAATAGGTGCAAGAACAATTAATGAAGAAAATTCCCAACGTATTTGTATTTAACATGTTAGAAATTGGAAAAACAAATCTAATTCAGTATAAAATAAGAACTGAAAAAAAAGAAATACCATCTATGTGTGTATGTTCAGTAAGAATTAACAATCTGAAACATGCCTGAATATTTGAAGATCAACTTAATGATATGTTAAATTATGGTCTTTTGGAAAAAAGCATGGGTCAGTATGCTTTTTATTGTTTTTCAGTCAAGCAAAAAGAAACTGGTACTGACAAACTAAGGGTAGTTGGCAATATGAGACCCTTAAACAAGTATATTATCAAAGATGAATATCCTCTGCTGATCATATATAACATTTTGGAGAAAGCCATTAGACATGACTGGTATTCAAATATAGATACATATAAAGGCTATTGGCAGATAAAAATTTATGATGAAGATAAAGACAAAGTAGCTGTTGCTACTTCTTTAGATGTATTACATTATACCATTATGTGTATGGGGCTCAAAAATGCTAGTGAAACATTTCAGCATTTAATGAATATTTTACTTCAAGATGAAGTATAGAGAAGTATTGCTGCTGCATGCCAGGATGATATTGGGATTTGGACCTGTGGAACAATAAAGGAGCATGTTGACATGTTTGTCAAACTTGCAAAGACATTTAGCAATGCCAGTCTTATCTTTGCAGCAAAAAAGTGCCATCTGCTGTATAAAGAACTTAACATGTATGGATTTATTGTCAGTAAACAGGATATAAACTCTAATCCAAGCTGAAAAAGTAAAATAAGCAAATGAAAAACCCCAAGAAATGTTCAAGTTCATGTTTTCTTAGGCACTGTGAACTACTACTGTTAGTTTGTAAAGAATTTTAGTGCAATCACTAAACCATTTACTAAATTAACCAAAAATGACATTGGATTCAAATGGAATAAAGAACAAGCTGAAGCATTTCAATAGTTAAAATGAAAAATAGTAGATGATGTAATATTAAAAGGACTAAATTGGCAAGATGCCAAAAATGAAAGTCACCCTTATCAGATGAGTACTGATGCATGTAATTTTGCATTAGGTGTAGTTCTTGAACAGAAAGATAATCTGGGAATGCTTTACCCTATAATATTTAAATCATGAAAATTAAACTCACATGAGTTGAACTATACAATAACTGAAAGAGAATGCTTGGGCATAGTATTTGGCTATAACATATGTGAGTGATATGTAGCAGATACAACATTCGATGTATGGGTTAACTATCAAGCCTTAGAATGACTATTCAATAAAACCTAGTTAAAAGACATTTAATGTGATAGGTAATTGCTTTACAAGCATTTGATTATAATGTACAGTACAGATTTGATAAAAAACATAGACACGCTAATAGTTTTTCAAGATATTCTGATCTAGCATTACCTGTAAATTGACTTTCAGATGAAGAGTTTGTTGATTCATTGTTATTAAGTATAAATAATGTAGTTGATCAATATGCAAAGGATTTGAAAGTAGTTAAATTCTACTTAAAGTATATGCATTGGCTGCATAATATGCAAAAGGAACACTTACCAAGACTCCAAAACAAAGTCAAAAGGTATTGTGTAATTAAAGGTCAATTGTTTTGAAGGTTTGTCAATAATAAACCACTATGTAGGGTAATAGTAAATGATAAAGAAAAAGCTAGTATTATGAAGGTGAATTATAAAGGATTTGCAGAAGAAAGTAAACATCATGGTGTGAATGGCACAGTTAGAAAAATCTTATTAAATTATATGTGGGGCAATGGTAGCATATATAAAAATGTAAAAAAGTATGTAGCATCTTGTCAAATTTGTCAAAAATGTAGCAGTAAGCAATTATCAGAGCCTATCCATATAACTGCCACAAGCTGGATTTTCTATTGACTTTATATTGACTGCATTGGACCTTTGCCCAGAACTTCTGCTGGCCATGAACACATAGTCATCACAGTTGAAGATCTAACTAGATACATTGAGGCACAAGCATTAAGAAATAAAAATGCAAAAGCAATTGCAACATTTATTTGGGGTGAATAATCACCAGACACAGATGTTTTGCTAAATTAACCTCCAATAGAGGTACAGAATTTAAAAATAAATTAATAGAGTAATTGACTACACTATTACAAGTAAAACAACAATTAACAGCCAGTTACCATCTGGAAGCCAATGATAGGGCTGAATGAACAGTGCAAAAACTTACTCATATTCTGAGAAAGGTCAGCATGTAAGCACAAAATTACTGGCATAAATATTTGTATGCTGCTGTTTGGGTGCTTAATATTACTGTAGAAGATTTGGGTTACTTACCTTTTAGACTAGTATATAGTCATGATGTGATAATCCCAATTGAATTAACTCTCAAAAGTTATCAAGTTTTTATGATCAAGAAAACTTGAACTACTGATAACCTATTGGCTTTTAGAACACAACATATGAAAGAATTAGTGCATGAATTAAAAGAAGCAAAGGTGAATCAGAACAAACATTGGGAGCAATAGAAGAAATTTCATGATTATCATGTGAATTCATATAAAGAAAAGATCGAAGTTGGTGATTTTGTACTTGTTTATGATTCAACACTTTACAATTTACCTCTGAAACTGAATTATAGATGGATTGGTCTATTTGTTGTATGAAGAATTGGATAAAAGGATCACCTGTATTTGAATAAAATAAATGAAAGTGCATTAGCAGATCTTTTTACTAGAAACCAGGTAAAAAGATTGAAGCAAAGGCCAAAATAGATGAATTTGCAAGATGGTGACTTGAGAATAAAGATTATAGAAGGTCTAGCTTCTGTCACAATAGTGGTCAAACCCCTGTATACTACATTCGAGAAATGTTTGATTTCAAGATTTGGATTTCGATTATAACATCACATGGGCATATAGTGCCCATGATGATCAGAGTAATAAACACTAATTGAATAGACCAATGACTTCATACATAGATAGTTTATTTGTAATATGTATGTTATAGATGTAGTCTATTGTTATTTGCATGCAATTTTGCATTAAATATATAGTCATCGATGTATAGTTTGATGAAACCAATTTGTAGTCAGAAAATTGATATAAATAGAATAAAGGATTTGTAAGCAAATCCAGTTCTCTTTTTTCCAATAATAAAAAATCTCTTAGTTTCATAAAATACAAATCTGTAGTCCCTCAAGTGGTTGTGTATATGTGTTTCATAAAGTTAAGGTGTTGCTCTGGAATCAAAGGAGGTGTCACTGAGACTTGTGAGTTTGCTGGTAAATCCAAAGTGCCCCAATCTGAGCTGAACTAGCACTAGAAGACTGTCTAGTATGTACCCACTTAACAATATTATTTAAATTGTAAAGTTTTTAAGTATTATTAAGAATGTTTTGAAGAGATTCAAGACTTTTACTATGCCAAATAGTATTATTCATAAAGGCTATAAAAGGTATTGTTATAGAATATAATGAAATGTTTAAAATGATATTAAGAGGTAAAAAGGTGGAAATTTTGAGTAGATGGTTATTATATTTATTGTAAATGAAAATAAGAATAAGATCATAGTAGATTTTCCAAAGTAAAGATAATAGGTTTCACTTTATTTAATTTCTAATTTAATATGAATAGGTAATATAAGACTATATGCAGTAATAATTCTTGCTTATCAGTTTGTATAAAATTTAGTAATAAGTTAAATTCTTTGTAAAGAAATACCAATTCTTTTACAAGTATCTTGAAGTTGTGATATGTTAATTTTATCAAAAGCTTTGGACATGTCTTAAAACATTATTCATGTTTTTTTGTTAAATTGTTTATAATATTTAATAGTATTGTTAAGGATTTGAATTGAAATGTATATTGATAAGTTTTTGGTAGCTGCAAAGTTAAGATTAGAAAGAAGATTATTTGTATTAATGATGTTGTCAAGTCTTTGTATAAAGAATTTTGTAAAACATTTTTTTATAGGTTCTATAATTGAGATAATATGAACTTGATTGAATGTAAAAGTCCCATGAAGATTTTTTTGAAATAAGAAAAATATTTGATGTTTTCAAATTTGATGAAATTTTTTAAATTAAAAACATTTGTTAATAAATAGTTTGAGAGAGATTTGGTCAGAAAAGCCAACATATTTAATGTGTTCATAGTTAGTTTCAAGAGGTCTAGTGGCTTTTTGAAGAGAAAGATTTTGAATAGTGTTTTGCTATTTATTATTAGAAATTTATTAAATAAGTTTTGATAGTGTAGTTCAAATTCAGAGTGGGGTTAGTAAAGTTTATAATATTCAGAATTGGGTTAAATTTGTTAAAGAGGTTTTTCATTAAAGTATTCAAAAAAAATGAGTGTAAATAGCTTATTTAATTTGATCTTCTATCAATAAGGTGTTATAATTTAGTAATTTGTCAATGTATATACTATTGTATTTTTCAAGAATTTTTTTAAAAAATTTTTTTAGTTGTGAATAAAATAGTTGATTACAGTCTTTAATTTTTTGGCTAGATTTCTTTTTGGGTTTGTTGTTAGTAATAAGTATTAAATACTAATTTAATTTGAATAAATTTTTATTTAATAGTAGATTAAAGATTATCAAAAGTTTGAAATTGAATAATAAAATTGTCAGAATATTTAATATTATATTCATGAAGAAAATTATGAAGATTTGTGGATTGTAAATGATTTTTAAGATATTATATTTATTTGTATCTATAATAGAGTAAATGATGTTTAAGTAGTTTATCTAATTTGATTTCATAGATAGTTTTGATTTTTTTTATAAGAAATATTTTTAGTAACAACTTTGAAAAATGTTTTAAGTGTTTTGTTTCAAATTAGATTAAATTTGTTTTGATTAGTAATATTTGATATTTTAGTTTGAAGTTATACAAGACTTTGTAATGTTTGGTTTGAGTAATTTTCCAGGTTTTTCTTAGAACAGTTTTTTCAAAGAAAGTATTTCTTGTATATTGTTTAATAGTTTTTGTTTTATTAATAGTTATAGATATATTGAGAGTAATAATTTTGTGATCTGATTCAGATGAGATATCTTCAAGAATATCATTATAGTCAATTTGAGATATGCTTAGATTTGTCTAAATTTGGTCAATTCTACTATTTGAGATTGAACAAATAAAAGTAAATTTGTGAATTAAAGAAAAGAAAAGTTGATATATATCTTTGAATTAATGACTAATTAACTATTTAAGAATTTAAAATTCTGAAATAGAAGGGTTTTTAGGAGGATTTCTATTCAAGTGTAGATTAGAAACACTATTAAAATCACCAAGTATTATTAGTTGATAGTTGGAGTTGTTACAAAGTTGGATAATTTGTTCTTGGATTTCAGAATATAATTATTTTTTCTCTGTTGTTGGAAGATAAATTTGAAGAATATAAATAGAATTGTGTTTGAAATATAAATTAAGACAAATTATATAATCATTATAGTTGTATATTCTAGCTATATATTTGGAGATTCTATTATATATAAAAATTTCAATATCTACTTGATAAGAATTTTTATAAGAATTCCAGAAACTGTTATAGTTTTAAAGGTTTTGTTAATATATATTTTTTTTTAAAAAATTAGGTGTGTTTCTGATAATCCAAAAATATCAAAATTATATTGATTGATTATATCAATAAGTAAGAGTTTTTTTAAATGTTGAAATAAATCATTAATGTTTAGAAAGCCAATTTTTATAGGAATTAAGATAATAGATGAAAGAGTTGTTTTTAAAAGAGGTATATTATTAGTAGTTGTAGAGTTAGAGTTATGTAAATTAGAAGTAATAGAATTTGAATTAATATCATTATATATATTAAAGAAAATATTATCTGAGATAATATGAGAAGTTGAATATCTAAAATGTGATTTAATAGAAAGGTTATTATATAAATGATAATGTGAACTTGGAAGAAATATTTGATTAGATAGAAGTTTATATTTTGGATTTTTATAGATATGTGTTTCAGTAAGTGTATTATTAATAGAGATTTTAAAAAGTTTGTTAAAGGAGTTATTTTTTAGATGTTAGATAAAAGATAGTAGTATTTGTTTAGATGATAAGGTTGGAAGATTATAATTAATTAGAAAGATATTATAGTAGATAAGGTTCTTGAAGTTAGATGAAGGATTAAAATCCAAGGAGTAGTAAGATGTTTTTACAAGATTGCTTACTATTTTAAGCTTGGCTTGTACAGCTACAAAAGATACTGTAATCTTCTCAGTATGTTGGACCTAACTATCATTAACCCAGTCTTCTGCATATAATTTATACAAATTTAACTATCAGTTTGTATATATTTAACTATCAGTTTGTACAAATTTAACTATTAGTTTGTATAAAGTTGGTATGTAAAATCTGTAATAGTAATAATATAAGATTTTTTGTTAATATTTTTTTTATTTAACCATCTAAATTTATAATATATATCTTTTAATTTATTAGAAGTTCTTTTATAAATTTAAAGAATTCAAATTAAAAATTATTTTTTTAATATTAAGATTAAAAATTTATAATTTGTTTTATTATCTGCTTTTTTTTAACCAAGAAATTAACTAACATATATAAGTTTAAAGTTTTTTTTCTTTTTTTTTTTTTTTTTTTTTTTTTTTTTTTTAAGGTGAAGTTTTGCTCATAT
>CAJVQA010004207.1:0-17994 GCA_910591915.1 Cetraspora pellucida | reverse complement strand
ATGTAAAATCTCAATTGAATATTCAATAAAGATAGAGGCATGGCCTCACCATTAATATTTAAAAAAAAAAAAAATAATAAAAAAATGAATTTATTAAAAACAGATTTATTACTGATGCAGCTCTTGATATTATCATTACTCTAAGAAACCAATTGGACTCTTCTAAACAATATTGATTATTTCTTATCAATCAACAAAAAGCATTTGATCATATCAGTTATGATTTTTTAAAACTTATTTTGAAGAATATGAACTTTGATCACAAGTTTATAAGCCTAGTATATAATCTTTTCTTTAACTAAGAGGCTTATATTATAGATGCTGAAGCTATTTTCAGACTACTTAAAGTAAAAAGAGAAGTTAGACAAAAAAATTCTTTTTCTTTACTTCTTTATATACTAGCCTTTAAGCCTCTTATAAGAAACTTGGAAAGCCAATTACAGGGTATAAAACTAGAAATTAGTTCTTTAGGACTTCTGCTTATGCAAATAATTTAATAATAGGAATTGAATTATCTTTAAATTGAAACAAAACTATGACAGCACTAAGCCTATATAAGGCAGCTTCAAATGCAAAAATTAATAAAACTAAAACCAAATTAGTTCTTCTTACAGCTATAGCTCAACTAATAGAACTTACTAATGAAAACCAAATTCATCAAATTAGAAGAACAAAAAAATATTACTATTTTGGATTACAACATTTTTACTAATGGCCAATTGAAGAAAGATTTTTGAGCTACTACTATTAATAAGCTAAAAAAAATCACTTGACAAGCTTTTAAACAGAAACCTCTTTTTTAAAGGAAAAATTTTAATCACAAAGTCACTTATCCTATTCAAAGTTTGATACTCAGCCTATTTGCTGCTTCCAAACAGAAAGCAAGTGACAAAAATGAACAGAATTATAACTCTTTAGATTAAAGACACATCACAGATGCTTTCCAGATATTTCATATTTCAGCAATCAACAGAGTTAGCAGATCTTCAAGCTCTAGTCATCAAAGATATGCTAGATGCTCACTTAATAACAGTTTGGATGAGACTTCTTACATTTAACTCTATGTAGGCAACATATAAAAGGAATAAGATACAGTTAATACTTAATAATAGAAGGAATATTTCTCTTATTCAGATACTGAATTCTGGCAATACAAGTACAAAAGCTTGCCTTCAGAATGAAAACTTTACTTAAAGACCTGGACAAGAATTAAAAGCAAAGTTCCACACACTTCCAACTAGTCCAGGAACAGTAATGAAATCAGGATTGAAGAAATTAAAGAAGATGAACTCTTAGTCAAGAAAATTCTAGAACTTTTAAAAGAATTTTCTTTTTCATTAACTTTATTACAAACTTCTTCACAAGTGCTACAGTATATCTGGCTTTCTTTGAAGTTAGTTTGTAACAAAAAAAAAGATATTTTTTAGCACCTCTTTTACAAAGTACTTTTGCTAGAATATTAATTAAGACACATTGGATCATCAGAAATAGAAAACTGTACTTGGTGCTTAAATGAAATACAAACTATAGAATACTTCATTTTAGAATGCTCTTGAAGCATAATAATTTGAAAAAAAACATACAGTTTTTTAATGTTAATAAAGAAATATCTATACCATTTTTACTAGATGATATCTTTTAAGCCTCTAACAATACTTGTCCTCATGCTCTAGCAGCTTTGACCTGGTTACATATTACTACAATTTATAAGATATGGTGTCGATACACTTCAGTAAAATGGAAAAATTCAAATACATCTCTTAACTTTCTAAACTCTCTTATTAGAAATCATATTTCAAAAGAAATACAAATTTTAAAAAACAACCTTTTTTAGTTCTAGATCTAAATCTTTTAAACTAATATATAAATATTTAAAAAGTAACTAAGTTATATATAATATTTTTAATAAAAGAGCACTATCTGTGCCTTTAGTTGTTAAGACAACAGAGATATTCAAAAAAAAAAATGTATTAAAGTTAATAAAATAGTTGTTAAAATATTTAAGCTTAAAGTTAAAAAAATTTTATTTAAAAAATTTGTCTTTTTTTTATTAACTTTCTTCAGATATATAATATTATATTTCATATAAATACTCCAAGCTTTCAATAATAGATAGAACCTGATTTAGTATATTTAAGATTACAGATTTATAAATTTAACTAATCATTAGAAAACAGATACTATAATACAGATATAATTTTTAACTTTTGTTATAAATATAATTTGAATATTAGACCTGCTACTTAGAGGATAACAACTTAACTGCTATATTAGAAATAATATTCTTATTTACATTTTTTATAATTCTATTCAAAAGATAATAATAATATAAAATTATAAAAAAAGGCTATTAAATAAGAGTATACATATATAAATTTTATATATAAATTTATATATAATTATCTTAATATATTTTAAATTCAGAAGTGTGGTGACCTAATGAAGTGGATAGGTTGTCAACCTTCAAGTGGCAGGTCTAGAATTCAAATCCCAGTAACAGCAAAAATTTGCAATTCTTTCTGTGTTATGACTAACTGTCTTCTGTGATTGGTTGGAATAGGATACCTGTAACTCGTGTCATACTAGTCTGACTAGAAGGTCTAGGCATTCGTGTGTTGTATGAAGGAACACAAACTGGTATTGGGTGGTGTGAACCCAAGATAAGTCCTTAGGCCATGTAAATTATGGGAACCAGATAAGAGGATGGAAGCCCACTTGGAAGACCCAATTAGAGAGATAACCCAAACTTTCAACAATGCTACTGTAAAGACTAGACCTATGAAATGAAGCTAGAACTTGTGAAACTAGGCAAAGAGCTGGCCTTTGAGGAGAGGCTGAATGGAACCAACCAGGCCACTGAAATTTCCAGGTTCTGGAAGAAAAGATTACATACCAGCAAACATGTAAACCAAAAGTGTATAGTTATGATCTGCCTTTCCAGACTATCTGGTTTGGGAGCTTAGTGGAACTTGAATTGAATACCAAAGTAGTAGGGATATATTGTGAAGTCAGTACTGAGGTTGGGGTGAACTCTACAAGGGCATAGCGGTTAAATGGTATGCCCTAACCATCAGTGTTGGTCTCGGCTATAGCGATATCAGGTCAGCTATAACAATGGAATACAGAAGATTCTGGAAAGTTTAGTACAAGGTCAAAGGTTCCTCATGTGAGTGAACTGCTTTAAAGACTTAGTGACCATGACATATTTGCACTGGTATCGACCGGGGCATCTTGGTAGATGTAGGTAGGTGAGTGGATATGGGAACAGAGTAGTTAAATAGAAAACTTACAAGTAGGTTTCAGGTATGGCAGCTAGTATAGAACCTTTGGGTGGACTACTTAAATTAGACAATAACTAAAGTTGTATGAGTGGCTAGTTGTATACTTTTTTCATAATTGTCCCTTGTGGTTGTAAAGCAACCATTAGCTAAATGTACTATCAATAAAATTCTAGGTTGCAAGTACTCATCTTAATATTTAAAAAAAAAAAACTAATATATCTTTGATAATATAAATTTTAAAATAAAAAATTCATAATTACATTACTTTTTTTTTTTTTAATATTAAAGTTTTTATCTTTAGAATATGATATTTTTATTCAAGTATATAGAATATGGCATGCCACCAGAGACTACCTTATATTGAAGATTACAACTAGTTATATGTGCATTTTTGATACCTAATTTAAATAGTCTGCTTATACATTACTATATAAGTTCTACACTAGATGCCATATCTGTAAGCCAACTAGGAGTTTTGCCTATTTAAACTTTTTGCATATGCAATTCTTCTTGTATTATAAGAACATCTTTAAGGCTATATCCATCTAAGTTTTTGATACTGGTTGGTATTCTTAAGACTACTTTATTCTTAACAGAAAACTTACTAGAGCCTTTATGTCTTATATATACTAACCTAGTTTTATACAATATGTTATAGTTATTTAACACTTGCAGTCAAAGAAGTTATCTGTTTAACTACTACATTATACTATTTTTATCTTTGTAAAGTTTACTAAAACCCTAGTACCTATCTTCTTGGCATCTTTTCTATCATTCTCTACTAGCCACAACTCAGAACTGATAGTCTTTTCTAGACTACCAATCCAAATGACCCAGTATAATATACTTTTGTATTCTTTCTTTCAGTGAGTCTGGTAGCCTGGTTGGTTATATGCTCCTCTATACATATTTGATATTTAGTTTAATCTTTAGTTTCTATGAAGATGTTTTATAGACTTCAATTAGTCTGATGGTACTATCAAAAGTTTATGTTATCTTTTTACTTGGAAATTTTTAAGTAAGTTTCTGTTACCTCAGTTCTTTAGTCTTTTATGTCTGATGGTCTTATTGTAGGTTTGTACTGAAGTCTTATACAATACTAATTATATATTTCTTTATATACATGTAATGTTATACTTTATATAGATGCTTTAAGCTTCTAATGTTAGTAGGACCTAACTTGGTATATCTGAGTTACAGTTGCATAAGGTCAACTGATCAACAGAAGACAGTTATTATAATGCAAATATAATTTCTAAATTTTGTTATAGGTGGAATTTGAATCTTAAACTTGTTACTTGAAGAATAACAATCCAACTACTATACTATAATCACTATCCTCTAATTACATTACTTTTATATCATTAATAAAATAAATGATTATATTAAAATAATTGCTTTTTAAAAATATACAACTAATTAGTTTATTATATTTTAAATAATAAAAAATTGTTTTCTTGAATTATATACTTACTGGACTATTGATCATGTAGCAAATTGTTTTTAATATATTGCAATATATTGTATATTACATGAATCAAGAATATTATTTCAGTATAGTCTTATGATTAGATCATTTAGTATTATATATTGTATTTAGTTAATAATTACTTTAGAATAATTTTGTTTAGAAAGATATATTCAATAAAGCATAAGAGTTTAAAAAATTTGTTCTTTACATTCTATAGAATATAGCTTTTATTATTTAAATAATTTTTTTTTGTTATAGTTTAACATATTTAACTTTTCAAAGAACTTTGTTTTTTTTTAGAATTTTTTACTTGATAAGATATAATAAAAAAGTGTTTAATCATAAATATTTGAAGAATTCTATATATATATTTGAAAAACTATCTGTACTCATAATATTACTATATTTGGTATAATGTTTATAATATTTGTTTAAAGAAAAAAAAGAAAATTAACATATTTCAAAAAGAAAAAGATTAACATATTTTGAAGAAAAGATATAGAATATATTATCATTTATGTATTATTTTATTATTAAGAAAATTTAATTTTGATTAATTAATCTTGACTAAAATATATATATTATTTGTTCTATTTTATTAAATATTAGTACTATTGTTTTATGTATATCAAACATTTATTACAAAAAGTATTTAAAATTGTTGCTTGCACTATATATTAGCTTATTAAAAAATTAAAGATATAATAATAAACAATAATATCATCTGCTAAAAAAAATATTTCTAGTACAGAACCAGTAAACAAATCAAAAAAAGTACAATATTATTGTTCAATATATAATAAGAAATATGTTAATTTTAGAACTAAACAATATCATATAAACTTAGTCAATATTAAAGATGCTAATATAAGTGAAGAACAATTATCTTTAAAACATAAGCATAAAAAAAAACCACTTTTAAAACTCCCAAAATATGATAATTTAGAAATTGAAAGTTCAAAAAATAAAGATACAAAAAGAGAAAATAGTGAGATGAAGATTCAAATAATAATAATTATAAAAGCAATTATATAAAAACTAATAAATCAGAAAGTAAAGATAGTACTAGCAATAATATAAAAAGCAATAAATCAAAAATAAAGAAGATAGTACTACTAATGAAAAAGATAGTACAAGTAATGAAAATAATATAGAATTAAGTACAGATTCTATAAATACATTTCTTGAAGATGGCTTTAATAAACATTTACTAATTATTAAAAAAACAGCTAAAGATATATTTATACAACCTTCACCTGTTAATAATGATAAAGAATTAAATATTGAACAAACTTTAAAAAATTATTATCATTTAATATATATTAGCCATCTGATATTAATAATGATATTATGATAATTTAAAATAAAGAGTCTAATAATCTTTCTTTACCAAGCAATTCTTCAAATAATTTAAATAATACTGCAAATAAATTTTCAAAAAATTTATAAGAAAGTCATAATCCAATTAATTTTATTCTATCAGAAATTAATTCTGAAATTTTTGATTTACTGTTTATTTTTGCTAATAATAATAAGAATGAAGCAATTATCTTATAGATAATAAAATATTAGCAATATTTTTTTTTTTTTTTTTTTTTAAGCAACTGCTTAAAAATGCAGATGGCATCTTTTATTAATTATTACTAATATACAAGAATATTTACAGTTTTTTTAAGCATTTGAAGAGCTTAATTTTCTTTGGAATATTACTAATATTTTTGAACAAAACTCTAATTTTATTAGCTAGATGCTTAGCTACTATAAAAAGAATTATTGTAGGTGCATATATATTGTTTCCCCATCTTGCTAATGTATAACAATACCAAATTTCATATATCGTATTGATATGCAGCCAAAAAATTGTTTGTGGATGATGTTGGCCTTTAATGTTGCTAGTATTGAATATTTCTTCAATTGAAGAAGGGGGTATTTCTTGTATGCCAGTTTGTAAAAAGGTATATGCTTTATTCCAGACCTCTTTGCTAGCCTTGCAATAAATGGCAAAGTGATCTATAGTTTGTTGCTTGTTTGGACACCAAGGACAACTTCTGTTAATTGAAGGATTCGTATATTTTAGATGATATCCTAAAGGTAGTGCTTTGTGAAACGTTTTCCAAAATGTATCCATTTTTTTGTTATTTATCAGTTTAACAGAAAGCCAATTGTTTTTTGTTAAAAGTGTTTGAGACTGAGTGTTATTATTAGGTAGAGATGAAGTTTTCCAATAATTTAGAATTTTCTTGACTGAGAATTCATTAGCTTTGAAGTCTTCTAGACATAGGTCTTCTTTGTTTCACAGCCAATTGTGACTAATGTTTATTTTACCTTGAGCTTTTATCCAAGCAAGTAGATAAGGTTTTCATTCTTTGGGCCAAGCTTTAGTTCTGATTATCTCAGTATTTAAGGTAGTATAAGCTGATATATTTCTTTTAAGCTCTAATATGACACTTATTTTTTTCTTTCTAGTCTAGCCCAGAAATGGTTTTCTGAGAGTAGTTTTAGCCATATAGAGAGAAGTCATGCCTCGAGCATTTCTCCTATTACTGGAGCTTGCAACCCTGCAGCATTGTGTGCTTGTTGAAATACTGCGAACCTTGGAAGCATTTTGGATTTGTTTTTAATCCAAAAAGATATTATGCCATTGATTTCTGCAGTGCTTTTTGCTTGAAGGGAGTAGGTATGCTGTATACCAAATTTGAGACAAAATCAAGGAGTTTGCTAGAAGAATTTTGCCTTTAAATGAGAGATTTCTATTTGCCAGCTTTTTGAAGGAGCTTTTGAGTTTGTTAATTGTAGATGACCAAAGGTCTTTTTTTGGAAGACTGTTGGAATAGACTTAATAACCTAAAATGGTAATAGCTTCATGTTCTGATATTGTTTTAAGGTTTTCTCCATCTGCTAGTTTAAGACTTCGAGCTGCATTTGTAAGCAGAATTAGTTTTGATTTGTCCTGGTTAATTTTTGCATTTGAGGCTCTTTCATATAGAGTGAAGTTTCTTTTGATAGTGTTCCAATCTGTTTTAGAACCAATTTCCAGTATGAGATCATCTTCATAGGCTGAAGCTTTAAAAAATACATCTTCTAATTGAATTCCTGTAAGTTCTCTGTTCAGTTTTTATAACAGTGGGTTAAAAGCCAAAATGTATAAAAGAGGCAAGAGAGGATCACCTTGTCGCACTCTTCTTTCAACTCTGAAAGGTGCAGAAATCTTGCTTGCAGCTGTAATATATGCTTTTTGGTTGGTAAATAGGGTTTTGATTAGTTTTATGAATTTGGAGTTAAAGTTCATTTTCTTTAATACTTCTGAGAGATAATTATGGTTAATACGATCAAATGCCTTTTGTTGGTCTACTAGAAGTAGCCAATTTTGCTTAGTATTGTCCTGCTAATTTCTCATAACTGTTAGAATATCTAATGCTGTATCTGTTATAGCTCTACTTTTAATGAAGCTATGCTGATGTTCTGGAACCAAGTCTTTACATATTTCATTAAGCCTGTTAGCGAAAATCTTCATAAAAATTTTGGCATCACTATTTACTAGAGAAATTGGTCTTCAGTTGTTAATGTTATTTAACTCGAAGGATTTTTTAGGTATTAAGGTGATTAAACTTTTTGTCCATGAGATGGGCATGTTGCCAGTAGATAGTATATCATTAAAGACCTTTTGTAAAATAGGAGTAATGACCTCTTCATAATGTTTGTAGAATTCATAGGTGAGACCATCAGTGCCTAGAGATTTGTTGTTTGAAAGCCCTTTGATTACTTCTGTAATTTCTTCTTTTGAGAAGGTTTTAGTGAGTGAAATGTTTTGTTGATCTGAAACCTGCTTGATGTTCTTTATAATTTCATTAATATCTTCAGAATTTACTTCTTCTTGGCTGTAGATTTCAGCATATTGGTCTTTAATGTATTTTAAAGTATCATCTTCATTTTGTGTTAATGCATTAGAAATTTTTATTTTAGACAGTGCTGCATGTGTTTTCCTTATTTTGTATCTGGCAAGAAATATTTAGTTGATTTTTCTCTTTGTTCAATTCATTTTGCTTTTGAGTGTATCTGCCATTTTTCTGCCATGTCAGTAAGTTTCTTTTGCAGTTGATAATTTAAATCATCTGCTTGTGCTTGTAAACTGTTGTAAGATGGATTGTTTGCTAGTCTCTTATTAAGATCTGTGATTTTTCTGTTAAGTTTCATGATATTGTTTTCAGTTGCCTTGGGCTTTTTGTAAGCTCTAATAATTGATTGTAGTTGAATCTTAGTGAAGTCCCAGTCATTGCTGTTTATTGCTTCTTGTAGTTCTTCTCTTAGATCCTTTTCGAGCAGAGTGTTTGAGAGGCTTCTTTTATCGAATTTCCAAATTGTTGGTTCATTTAGAGTTTGTTGAAAATTGAAGATGCTTTCACTAACTTGTGATCTGAATTACCATATAAGGTGTTTAGCTTTGTAGCTAAGTATGAATGATCCTCATCAATAAAGATATAATCGAGATGAGAGGCTATAGTTCTATTTCCTTGAGTTCTTTGGAAGAAAGTAAGAAGAGGTATGTTTTCTGAGACTGAAGAAGTATCTGTAAAGTTCTTAAGATTTTCTAAAAGCAAAGTTCTTGAAATGTCTTTTTGAGCTAGTAAAGCACTAATTCGATCTCTGTTTGGATAAATATTTGTATTGAAGTTTTCTTCAATTATATTTATTGCCTTTGGATTTATTGTTGGAGTCTACTGGTTAAAAAAAAGAATTCTATCAGATTGATTTGGTGGTGCATATACATTTGTGATTTTGAGCGTATAGTTCTTGTATGATGTAGTTGTTGTAATAACATTTCCATTTTGTTCGATTTTGTTGTCTCTAAATAAGATATTTTTATTTCCTACTAGAATTACTGCTTTACTTGACCAAATTGAGTCGAAAGGCCATTGTTGTTGCAAGAATTCTCTAGTGTCTTTGTTGCTGAGGTTTGTTTCTTGTAAAAGAATAATGTCCAATTTATATGATTTTAATAATATTAGAGTGTTTCTTTGTTTTTGTTTGTCATTGAGCCCCTTAACGTTTAGGGTTGCTGTTGTTAATTTTGATTTAGTCATTGTTTAGATAAAGAAGGGATTTGTGTATTTTCAGAGGTCTTATTTCTATTTGGAATTCTAGTTTTCAAATAGGGTTTGTCTTCTTCTTGCTTTTTATAAGAGCTTCTTTTAACTTTTTTTTACTTATTGGTAACTAAAGTAAATTCTAATTCTTTTTCCTCAAGGTCAAGAGGGGAGGTAGTTTGGTGTGTAGTCAATTGACTTCCAGCTTGTTGTTGCTAATTAGGAGTAACTAAGTTCTCTTTATCCATATCTGATAGAACTTCTTGTTGATTTGGGAGTTCATTGTTATCCATTTCTGAATCAGGTTGGTTGCTAGTCTAAGCAAGAGATTCTTCGTTGAATTGTAAAATAGTAACTACAATAACTTCATATTCTTGAATAGTTAAATTCTCTTTACAGAGAGTTGCTTCGTTTGGTAGTTTGTTTTGCATGTTGGAAGATTCCAGAACATTGTGTAGAGGTACTAATACCTTTTTGGTTTTATTTTCTTGGTATTTCTTGAATTGTTGTCTAAATTCAACTGCTTCTTTAAATTGCTCACAGTTCTTTTTTAGATGCCCTTCCTTGTCACAAAAGAAGCAGACCTTAGGAGCTGATTTCCATTTAGTTGTGACTTTGTTGTCTCATAAAAAGGTATAGCATGGGATTCTTGCTTCAAGTTCTGGATCATCAGTTGTCTCAAAGATTATAACCCATTGGTCATTTGCATAAGGAGTTCCTTCAATAAGAAGTGGTTTAATAGCTGTGATTTTTCTGAAGTTTTTAAAGGTTTCCAAAATTGCTTTAGAAACTCATTCTTTGTTGTTAAGTGGTACATTTCTGATCTTGACAGGCAGAAATGATTTTCTATTATCTGTGGGAATGAATCTGTGATAGGTTTGATTAAAAATTACTATGCCTTTGCTGGCATAGTGTTTGAGCTATTCATTATTAGCAAAAGCTAGTTCTAAGTGTGTTCTGTCACCTTTGGCAAAATGTTGTTTTGCAGCAATTACATCTTGTCTTACATGTTCATATAAAGAAATCATAATTTCATTAAAGGAGTGGTTTAAGCTTCTGATATCAAACACCAAAGCGTTATTATTTTTTGACTTAATAGAATTTCTAAAAGAAGAGGCAAAGTATGTAGACTGCCCCTTTTTAATTTTGCAAAAAGGCTGGACCATTGCTTTTTGCCTCCTTGAGGTGTATCTGTGTTGGCATGTGTTTCGATATATGGATTGGCACATGCTTTAACATGTACATCAGGTTGTGCTTCAGTAAGTTTTTCTGCATCAGCCATGTGACTTTTTTGTTTATCATCAAATGATGCTTCTTGTCTACATGACTTTGTTGTTGTCAGTTTGCTGCTCATAGCATTATCTTTTTCAGTAGTTTTAGCTTTTGGGCTTTCATTGTTGTTTTTATTTGCAGTGTTGCTTTCTTGTCCTGTTGCCAGGGTAGCACTTCTATTTAGTTCTTGCTCTACTTGTTCATCCCAGTTTGCACTGTTGTTCAAAAGAAAACTTGGTTTGTATTTCATGTTTTGCTTATTTAGAAGAAAGTTTGTTTCAAGTAAAACTCTTTTGTGTTTTCAAAGGTTAAGTAGTATAAGTCTACGTTTCTTAGGAACAAGGGCTTTGTCCTAGTTCTAATAAAAAATAAAGAGTCTTTGTTTTCTTTGTTAGTTGTTATTTTGTTGATAATAAAATTCTGTTCAAATCAGTAATGAACAGAAAAGAGTTTTTTTTGTTGTTATATTAGCAATATTTCAATATATTTAATATTAGAATTGAAACATTAATTAAGTTTCTTTACTATATACTTATATATTTTAAAATAAATGAGATCATAGTTTTTAACTTTTATGTTTACAGCTAAATCATTTTTAGATATCTTAACTAAATATAAAAAATATGTCATATGCTCAAAGTGTTATAAACTTTATAAATATTAGATATAAAAAATTATAAAGAAGATAATAAACCTGTATGTAAAAAATGTATACATGTAGAATATCCTAAACATAAACATTATTTCAAAAATTAGTCTGTAATAAACCATTAGCAGAAATTATAAAAACTAAAGATTAATCTTTATTATGATTATTAAAACTTTATCTAGTTAAAAGTATAAAACAACAACTTTATATAATGTATTAGTGATCAGATTTTAAGAATATGTTACAGCAATTTAGTAATAGAAATATTTCAAATAGAATTTTCTTAGACATATATAAGAGTGATATTTGAAAAAAAATTTTAATTAATTCTGATAATCCTCAACTATTTTTTACAAATAACAAACTTGATATCTATATTAGCCTATCTCTTAATATTGATTAGTTTTAACTATTTGATTATACAGTTTATAATAGTAGAGTAATTTATGAAGTTTTGTGTAATTTACTATGTGAAAAATAATTTAAACAAATAATATTTAATATTAGATATTATACTAGGACCTAATGAACCTAGTAAATATCAAATTAATTACAATCTTATACCAATTATTGATAAGTTATTAGAATTTTCTTCTAGTTTAGAATTATTAGTAACATTTGAATATAATAAAAAAAAGAAAATATATTTAGCATTAATATTATCTGCTAATGAAATTTTTGCTACAAGAAAGATTTGTAGTTATGCAAGTCATATAGTTAAATGCTATTGTTGTCCAAAACATTTAAAATATAACTTTGATACTAAAAAAAACCACTATGATAATGTTGAAACTATAAAAGAATAGTTTAATTCTGTAGATATTTTACAGTATTTTAATGCAGCAAAACAATAGTTACATTAACAAATAAGAATGAACATAAACAATATATTAAAGATACAGAAGTAAGATGGTTAAAACTATATCAGCTAAAATATTTTAATCTAGTTAAATTTATGATAGTTAATTTAATATATTGCTTATTCTTAGACATCATCAAATAAATAATAAGACAGTGTTTATTAAATTATAATAAATTTAATAATGTTAAACTTTTAATAATTGAAACATAGAAGTGTGGCAACTTAGTGAAATGAATAGGTTGTTAACCTCCAAGTGGCAGGTCTAGAGTTTAAATTCTAGTAATAGTAAAAATATACAATTCTTTCTATATTATAATTAACTATCTTCTGTGATTAGTTGAAATTAAATATCTGTAATCCATGTCATACTAGCAAGACTGAAAAGTCTAGGCATTCATACAACATTGTACAAAAAAATACAAACTGGTATCAGGTAGTATGAACTCAAGATAAGTTCTTAGATTATATAAATTACAAAAACCAGATAAAAAGATAAAAGCCTACTTGAAAGATCTAAATAAAAAGATAATCTGAACTTTCAATAATGTTACTATAAAGACTAGACCTATAAAATAAAGTTAGAACTAATAAAACTAACAAATATGCTAATCTTTAAAAGGGACCAAATGAACCAACTAGGCTGCAGAAATTTTCAGATTTTAGAGAAAAAGAATATATGCTAAAGAATATATAAACCAGAAGTATGATTATAACTTTTCTTTTTGAGCTATCTGGGTTGGCAGCTTGGTAAAACTTGAATTGAATATTAAAGTAGTAGAGATATGTTGTGAAGTCAGTATTAGGGTTGAAATAAACTCTATAAAGGCATAGCAGTTTAATGATATATTCTGATTATTAGTGTTTGTCTTGATCATAGCAATATTAAGTTAGTTGTAAGAATATAATACAGAAGATTCTAAAAAGTTTAGTACAAGATCAAAGGTTTACTATATGAGTGAACCACTTTAAAAACTTAATAGGACCTGCAGATTGATAGCGAAGTAGTTATGCTCTCAGGTCACCAATCGCAAAGTTGCTGGTTCAAGTCCAACAGAGGACGAAAACTGAGTTAGGACTATGATTGTTAATTAACCATAGCTAACTGTGAACTATGAAAATAGGAAGATCTTTGGTACCCAGATCCTTAAATGGTAATGGACCTAACATAAAAAAGCTGTGATGATTAGAGGGCTGAGGATAATAATAGAACAAAGGAATCTCAGATTAAAAATAGTTCTAGTAAAATTCTAGAATAAAATAGAAACACAAAAATTAGTACATAGATAGTACTGTAAATGTATACAAATAATGTAAAAATATAGGCAGGGTTCTGATAGAAGGTTTTGTGAACTTGAAAATTTGAACTAATAAAACAGCCACCAGCTATAGCCTACTAGTGACCCTGCAGTGAGAAATTAAAAAAAAAAAAACTTAATAGCTATGATATATTTTTATTAGCATTAGCCAGGGTCATTAGTAAGCAAAGATAGATAGATAAATACAAAAACTAAAGTGATTAAATAGAAAACCTACAAGCAAGTTCCAAGTATGACAGCTAGTATAGAACTTTCAAGCAGACTACTTAAATTAGACAATAACTAAAGTTGTATAAGTAGTTAGTTATACACTTTTTTCATAATTGCTCTTGTGATTATTATACAACTATTAGCCAAATATACTATTAATAAAATCCTAAATCACAAGTACTTATCTTAATATTTAAAAAAAAAAAATTAGTAGGTTGTGTTGAATAAATTTCTATTAATAGATAAGTTATAAAACTTTTGTATAAATTAATAAAGTATAGATTAGAAAATAATAATATGGTCATATAAAAAACATATAAAGAAAAAAGAAAATATAATAAGAATAAAAAGTAGAAAAAAAGTATTATAAAAGAATAAAAATAATTTTAGTTGTATTTTAGCCAATATTGGGTTAAAATTCTTTGTTTAGAACTTGTTTTAACTAAACAAATATGTATTACAAATTTACTTAAAAGTATAAGACAGATTATTGTAATAAAAACTATCCCTTAATTTGTAAGCTTTTCTAAACAAATTTGTCTAAAAAATTGCTTATAATTTATATTTTTTAAATTTTAAAATATTTAAATAAAATTTTATTTAATAATATTTGAAAATAAGAATTATATTATGGTAGTATTTAATTTTATATTATAAGAAAAAAAAAATATATTGCTTATAAGCTAAAAATAAACAAATTTAGAAAAAATTTTTAATCAAAAAATTATTTATAAATTTTTAGTAAACTTTTTAAATATTAATTTTAAGTCTATAGTTCTTAATACAAGATTTTAGTTTATATGGGGATCGGCAAATTAAAACACGGCTTATAGCATTTTTTTCATTTTGAGAAAATCGTATTTACATATTGGTATAACAATAATAATGGGTAATCTATTTTTAGTATAACCTGTTGTGACCCCTGTATGATACTCAAGTTAAAACCTGTAAATTATGTATGTCAATCTATTGTCTATAAAATAGAGTGCGATGTATTGTCAGGAGTGTACGATCGATCATATCTAAAAAATTATTGCATAGTACTTAATGATGCAGAAGAATCGTCCCAATGATTGTTGTAACTTGCTTGCAAATTGCCAGAACTTGCTGTAACTATATGTAATTAATATAGAAAGTTACAGCATTATTGCCATAACTTTTTATATTACTTACTATAGTTACAGCAATTCACAAGCAAGTTACGATAATTATTGGGATGATTCTTCTGCATTACTAGTAGCACTATTAAATTTTTTTATTTTTTAGCGTTAGGTTTCAAAGTTTTTTAAATCAGTTTATCTTTTTTGCTTTGTTTTTTAGGTGTTCTTAGAAATCTCTTCAACATTTTGGAGCTGTTCTCTGGTAGTTTTCCTGTATTTCTATCAAAAAGAGGTTTCAAAACGTCAAAGAGCTTTCTTCTGAATTTCATGTTCTCTGGTAGTTCTCTTCGATGTCTTGAAGTTGTTCTCCAGCAGCTTTCTTTGGACGTTTTGAAGCTGTTTTCTGGTAAGTTTCTTAGACATTTTGGAGTTTATTCTCTGGTAGTTCTCTTTGATATTTTGAAGCTGTTCTCTAGTAGTTTTTTACTTTTCTACTATGAAACCTACTCTGATTCAGCTTCAGTTTCTAATAAATTTCCATTAGTTTTTTCATCAGGCTTGGAGCTGTTCTCTGATAATTTTCTTCGCCAGGTTTTGAGTTGTTCTCTGATAATTTCTTCGTGGATAAGGAGCTGTTTTTTGGTAGATTTTTTAGAAATTTTTGAGCTTTCTCTGTTAATTTTCTTCACCGGGTTTGGAGCTATTATCTAGTAGTTTTTTATTAATAAATTTACTCTAATTCAGATTCAGCTTCTAGTTTCTTCATCAGGTTGAAGGTTTTCTCCTGTAATTTTCTTCGCTAGGTTTGGAGCTGTTTCCTCATAGATTTCTTAGAAATTTTGAAGCTGTTCTCTAGTAATTTTCTTCACTGGGTTTGGAGCTATTCTCTGGTAGTTTTCTACTAAGAAACATAATCTAATTTATTTTAGCTTCTAACAAATTTCTATTAGTTTCTTGAAACTGTTCTCTGATAAATTTCTTCACCAGAATTTAAACTGTTTTCTGGTAATCTCTTTACCAGACTTTGAGCTATTCTCTGGTAATTTTTTTTCGCTGGGTTTGGAGCTTTCTCCAGTAATTTTTTCACTGGTTTGGAGCTGTTTCCTGGTAGGTTTCTTAGAAATTTCGAAGCTGTTCTCTATAATTTTCTTCACCAGGTTTGAAGTTGTTCTCTGGTAATTTCTTCTAAGAAACCTACTTTAATTTATTTTGGCTTCTAATAAATTTCTATTAGTTTCTTCACCAGATTTGGAGTTGTTCTCTGGTAATTTTTTTTGCTGAATTTGGAGCTGTTCTTTAGTAATTTTTTTTCACCAGGTTTGTAGCTTTCTCTAATAGAAATTCTGAAGCTGTTCTCTAATAATTTTCTTCACTGGATTTGGAGCTATTCTCCAATAGTTTTTTATTAAGAAACCTACTTTAATTTATTTAGCTTCTAATAAATTTCTATTCATTTCTTCATCAGGAAACTGTTCTCTAATAATTTTCTTCACCGGACTTTGAGCTGTTTTCTTGTAACTTTTTTTGCCGAATTTAGAGCTTTCTCTGGTAATTTTCTTCACTGGGTTTGGAGCTGTTCTCTGTTAAATTTTTCTAAGCCTATTTCAGCTTCTAATAAATTTTTATTGGTTTCTTCACTAGGTTTGTGAAACTGTTCTTTGGTATTTTTTTTGCCAGACTTTGACTTGTTTTCTAATAATTTTTTTCGCTGAGTTTGAAGCTTTCTCCAGTAATTTATTTGCCGAGTTTGGAGCTATTTTCTAGTAGATTTCTTAGAAATTTTAGAGCTGTTCAGTAATATCTTAATATAGTTTTATAATCCGATGATAGATTATTTTGCATGTGAATTTGCTTAAAATGGTGTTAAAATAAAATTAAAAAAATTATAATTAAATTAATATTTATATCAAATCGTATTTCACATGTATAATTACTTGATTATTGCTAATTGTATGATTGTATGAAGTTGTTAAGAGTATCATTATTATTAAATTATTTTACAATTGTATAATCACATATAAAGTATGATTTCTGTAGATCATGTTGTCATGTAAAATCATAAAAAATTGATCGATTTTGGTCAATAGATTATTATTAATACGTATTAAATTTTATAAAAAAAAAAATAAATATTTATAAATTTTTATAAATTTTATTTTTTTAAATTTTATAATTTATATTTTTAAATTAAAAATAGAAAATTCTACCCATCCATTATTAAATAGTATTTTTTCTGAAACTCATCAAGAACTTCAAACATTACAAAATGATTTTTCTAATTTACAATCATATTTTATAAATACTGATTTTGAGGATTTTAAATTAGAAAATTATAATGAAATTTTAGAAGATGAAAATAATGAAAATGATGAGTTTTTATTTATTTCTGAATACCAATTACAAAAATATCACCAAATTTATAATAAAACTAAAATTGTTAATAACTTGGAAGAAGATAATTTAAATAATAATAAACCTGAAAAGTCAAACATAGCTATTAACAATAATGAAGATGTTTTTATAAAACAGATAAGTAAAACAAATTCTTGTCAAAATAATTGTTTAAAAGAAAAAATTAATTCTAAAAAAGCTTTTTTAAGAAATTTTAATTTTCAATCTTTATCTAAAAGTAATTAAGATTCTTTTTTAATGGATTACTTTATTGGTATTTTAAATTTAAAAAAAACTTCTAAAGGCAATAAAAGAATTAGAATATATTATGATTATTCTTTTGATTCAGAAGAAATAT
>CAJVQA010004206.1:0-17997 GCA_910591915.1 Cetraspora pellucida | reverse complement strand
AAATTTCTTATATAATTTTACAAATTTTCAGGCCTGCACTGGCTCGCAATTATAAAGTTTTGCAAATTTTTCAGCCCGGCCCAGCCCGCAATTATAAAATTTTGCTTCAGACCTGGGCCGGGCTGCGGGACCCAATGCAGGCCTCTAACTGTAGTTATAAACTTAATCCAATAGACTTTGAAAAAAAAGAAATTTTTATTGACAGTTTTGAACTTGTCCTTTCATTACTTGTTTTGAACCCAAGACTAAAATAATAAAGATCTTCATTATTGGTAATTATAAACCCAATCTAATAAAATTTTTTTTTAAAAAAGATTTTTACTGGTAGTTTTGAATCTAATCCTTTATTACTAGTAGTTTGAACCTGTCCTTTTATTACTAGTAGTTTTGAACTCAAGACTCTAACCTAAAGAAGACCTTTGTTACTGGTAATTATAAATCCAATCCAACAGAATTTAAAAAAGATCTTTACCAGCAATTTTGAACTGATCCCTTTGTTACTGATTGCCCTTTGTTACTGGTAGTTTAATCCAAAGCTAGAATCAAAAGAAAACCTTTGTTACTCACAGTTATGAACCCAAACCAATGAATTTAGAAAGAAATCTTTACTAATAATTTTGAACCCAACTTACTAATTTCAACAAAAGACCTCTATCACCGGTAGCTTTTTTAGATTCTAGTGAATGTGGTTTATAACTCCCATTACTAGTAGTTATGAACCCAATCCACTAGAATTTAAAAATGATTGGTATTAGTAAAGGTAGTTTTAAACTATTACTGTAGAATTTAAAAAAACCGGTGATCTTCGTTTCTGGAACATTCTTTTCGATCTAGAGGTCGATCTGCACTATGTTTAGATTTCTTTAGCATAACATGTTTTTTTTAATTTATATTTATTGTAACTTAATGCAAATCTTTTCATTGGATGTATATCTATCTAAAAATAAAATAAAACAAATTTTAAAAAATTGTCAAAATGGCCTTTTTAATATGAAGCTCCCCATATGTCTGGTAATAATAATAATGATCAAGCATAGTGGCAAGTCATGTCACTGTTAAATGTTATCCACGAAACTAAATCAATAGGTAAGATTTCAACCAGCCAGGATTACAACATCAAAAATTGGTTTTATTTCTTGAAAATTTTAGTATATAGCCTGCATGCATAATCCTGATCTAAATATTTTTATTTTCAATATAGACAGGAATAAATTATAATTTGTTAAAACGTTCGAATACGTGTTTGCGAACATTGGCAATATATTCTGGTGTAGTTTTACAACAACCTCCGATAATAATCTTAAATCTAGATTGTTTAGCCCACAATAATGCACAAGCCCCGAATTCTAAATATATAATTTATCTTATTAGTTTTGATTACATAAAAAAAAGAATAATTTTACCCACTGGTCTAAATTTTTGTTTAAGACTTCTCAGCAATTATTTGATCAATTTTTATTGAATTCAATCAAAGTTAACTAAAAATTAAACCAGTGAATTTATACTTGCTGCAAAAAAAATAATAATTGTTGTCTAAAGAAATTGGAATTTTATAATAATTTGGGGTTTTCCAGCAAGCATAAGTGAGGTAAAATTAACATTATCTCTTTTTAGCACCTCTGTAACATAAAAATTATATTTACCTTCTACAGAGAGCCCCGTACGTGAATCCCAATCCCTTTTAATTTCATCCCATTCGCATCCAGCGTCTGGATAGCAAACAACAAATTTATCTATAGCTCCAAGAAGATCCATTTCATTGCGAATCAAATTTACCAAATTTTCAGCATACTTAGGTTTAGTGCAATTTATACCAATGGCAACAATTGAATCTACGGCACAACAAAGTTTGATGCATTCTATTAAAGTTTCACCATGACAATTTAATGAATCGTTTTTACAAGAAAATGAGATCCAACAAGGAACAGAGATTTTTTCTTCGTGTAATACAGAACAAATGGCATCAATTTCTTGGAATGATGGAATTGTTTCGAATGCTATTAAATCGATATCTGTAAAATTTGGATAAAATATTTGCATCCTTTCTCTATGAAAAGCCTTTAGATAGGAGGTTGTTACATCGAGCCCATAGTTTCCAGAATATTCGGAACCATCACATAGGGTTGCACCGAATGAACCAAGCGAGAGTGCAATTAAAGGTTTGATCCTGGTCATATTATTGAATTGATGTAATTGTTTTTGATATTCAGTCCAAAATTGTTCACGAGCTTCAATAGCTAATGTAACAGATTTTTGCATTAATGATACCGCTTGATCATTTGAAAATCCGCATTGCATAAAACCTGATATAGTTGCTTGATAACTAAATTTTAGAAATAAAGGAATATTTATAAGAATCAAACTAAAATGTCATATCATATCATTCCCATTATAGTAAACTTTTTTAAATGCAGTTTTTATTAAATCTGCACTCTCTAAGTGCATATTTTATATTTGGAAAGAGAGTTGATTGTATATTATTTAATTTATACACGCAAAGAGGCAAACCTGCAGGTTGTAATGATATCCGCGCCTGCTCTAAGATAAGATAAATGAACATCTCGTATTGCTTGCGGGTCTTGGAATAAACAAGCAGCAGACCATAAATTTGATGAAAGATCTTTACAATGAACTCTTTGTAGCTCTGTAGCAAAGCCACCATCTAAGATCAAAGGTGAATCCATCTTTAGAAAGGTTTGAACGTTCATTTTCGCTATATTGACAGAGCAATGCAGCAATGAGTTTGAATTATAATTCAAGCGTAAAGATGAGATGATAATGTAACGTTATGCAATGATGAAGAAAGTAATTTAAAGATCGAATTTAAAATGCATACGCGATAGTTGCATATTAGTTAATTGTGGATGGAAACAAGGATGGCACTTGGTAAGGACGCGACAAAATTATAAGAACCTGCTGTGATGGATTCCTCAATGTGTGAAAAATACGTTACTGAAATCGTAATATCTCATTGATTTTATATTTCAAAGTAGTGACATGAATTAATGTCTATATGCAATAGTCAACGGAAGGCTACGTGGAGTAAGAGTCACATAACCTTTAGAGTTCAGTATCGATTATTATTTATATAATCATAAATTGATCGCAAATTCTTTCGTGTTACACTAGGACATTCTAATCCATCTGATTGGTTCTCGATCCTTGAAAATTCATTGGCTGATTATAGCAGACATTATTTCTATCATGGTTTTTTACTATTTCCATTAAATAATCTCCCGATCACTATATCAAGATCATGGGAAGATTAATTAATAAACCCTGAATAAGCGGAAACTTTGTTTCCGCTAATTCCCAACGGACAGGATATTATTATTTAAATATAAAAAATTCCATTTTTAATAACTGGGGTGTTTTCTGAGAAAAGGGACCAAATTAATAAAAAAAAAAGGTTTGCGGAAAATTAAATTTTATATTATAAATTCTATAATAAATTATAAGAAAATATAAAATTTAAAGAGTTGTACTGCAAAATTTTATTAAGATAATAGAACTAGTTTCTTAAGTAAGAAATGATTCTATGTTAATTTTGAATTAGTAAAGCTTAAAAAACAAATTTTGAAAAAATCGTCAATTTGGTCCCTTTTCTCAGAACACACCCCAACTAATCAAATTTTAAAAAATTACATTTTTAAAAATTAAAAAAGTTTTTAATAAGTGAACCTTTTTGCGGATTTTTCTCATTCAAATAATGTTTAGATCATCAAAATTGGTCTAATCGATTCTAAAAGATTTGAAATTAAAGATGCAAACATAAGAATCTACAAATTGCCAGTTATGCTTCTTCAGAGGTATTATATATGAACGAAAAAGAATACACTGAAAAATTAGGTATTTATCCTTTTGAAATTATTATAGTAGAAGTTTTTTTACTGAATAACCTCCATATCATGATATTTTACATGAAAATTTAATAAGAACCATTTGTTTAGGTCATAGACCTAAAATTAAATGTAAGGTTCTTCAATTACTTTTGAATTTAATAAGTAAAATGCTTAGACGCTGATCTCAGAACCGACAAACTGCTGAAGAAACTGAATTATACGAAACAAGTTAAAAATTAAAGACTTGGTTACAAGTTACAACAATATGACTCAACTACCAGACACATAAACAAGCTATTTATACAAGCCGGCTTTTGAATTATCAAAATCTCCCAAACCAATAAATACTAATCCAGTATTTGTAGATAAGAATATTACCGATTACAATATTGTTTTAAAATATTATTTTTTAATGCCTATATGTTTTACTAGTTTGGGTTTTTTAAGTCATCAGTGCAGTACGTGAACATATGGGACTGAATGGCCTATAGTTAAGGGAAGTCATGAAGGTAAGCTCCAATGTTAATTATTTAAGGTTACAAAATATAAACAGATTGTTTAATTCGAATTTATTTTACAACTTATAGTTGATTTCTGATTTCAACGCCTGAAAAATTACGAGATAATATAAAAATGAAATGGATAAGGTAATGTAGTACTTATTATATCCTGCTTATAATATTTTTTTGTATAAATTATGCCAATATGTATTTCAGCTCTCCTTTCATTCCAGTATTGATTTATTGATTTGTAAAGTACGATATAAAATGCAAGCGTGTGTGAATCATGAGAACAGAGAATTTATGTTACAGGTATATTTTAGTCATAATAAGATTTTTTTAGTGCACGATACTTTTTTAAGTAATATAACATTTCAATTTCTTAAAAAAAAAAGAATGTATAATAGTTGAGATGGGTTAAATGTTTATCAAAAAAAAAAAGTAAAAGGTGGTCATAAGGGGAATTATAAAATATTATATCGAAAAGAAGTATATTGGCATCCAATCTATCTAAAGAATTTGTTTCTAATTCTACACTTCATGATTCAAATAGAACGAATACTGGTTTAAATATGATGTTACCAATTATAAAACATACCTTTGTAGACATATTCACCAGTTTCAATAGCTTTTCTTATATCATCTTCATTTTTTAAATCACGATTTTTTAAAAATGCCTTTTTTAGGCGTGGGCGAAAGTATGAATAACCCAATGGGTATTCTCTGCCGATAAATAGAAGCTAGAAAGAAACAATAGTTCAATTAGAATTAATTCATGATAAATATGAAAATTTTGAAAATTAAATGATCTTACTCGTTTGTATAAATTCTTAACTTGGTGTTGAAGTATCATTTGAGAATTTGTCATTTTACCGTAATTAGTGACTTTTAATAAATTTGTCGTTATTGAGAGCGGAGAAACGCTGTAGCGGTGATTATTGTATCTAAATCAAGTTATTTAATAGTGATATATATTAGGGTTGGGCTGAGGCATGCCTTCTTATAGGGATGTGAAAATCCGGCCCGGTTCGACTTGACCCCCCTTTATCAAAGCTTGGTCAAAAAAAATGCATATCGATATGTAGCATCATCACCCTAAAAAATTTCGCCACTATTTAACTAGCCAATCATATTTCAAGATCAGGTGTAACGTAAAATCAAAAAATTGTTAATAACACCTCTGCGCACTAATAAAAAGTTTTCCTTGCAAAATTTTGGCATAAAAAAGTTCACTCTAACCTAACTTAATAGCAAACTCTAATCCTAGTTTAGCTGCAAAATTTTCTTTGCCGAAAATTTTAAGTTGGTGACGCTAGGTCTTGTGCATGAATGCAACCCTAAAAATCAGTCATTAAAGCCACTGGATTTTTAGAAGTTTTAGAAGTTCTAGTTTGAACTTTTTGAGGTTATGATTTGTCGTAAGACTATTATTGACCTTATGATTTGGATTTATGAGACTATGATCGACGTTATGATATTCATTATATAATGTCGGGGATGACGCTGAAATCGGACGATGCGGAAATCTGGGGCCTTAATTGAAAAAAAATAAACTCTATTAAAATTCGTTTATACTCTTTTATTATAAACACCCCCCAAAAATTTGAAAATTTTATAATAAAATAAGGCAAAATTTCAGCATCATCCCCAACATATAATGTGATAATTGTCGGAAGTTACTATTGTTTAATGCCCCGGTGCGTTAATTCGTGTAAATATGGTACTGTAGAAAGCAATTAAAAAAATTTTATCACTAACTTCCTTTATTTGATACGTGACCCCTCAATAATATATAATATTTCTAAATATAGGCTATGCCAATACGATTATGAAAGGTAACAGTCTAATTCTGTCCCAGAACTATTTCGCTTTTTCAACATACATAATCTTTAGGTTTAAGTGTGGCAATAGAATAATATAAAATAATTGTTCAGGTGTAAATAAAGTTGCTATCGAAAGACTATAGTTACAAGGAGTAGTAATTTAAATCATATTTCAAAGAAAAAGGTTATTGGATTGCAAAAGAAGTTGCTAGCGAACTGCCAGGTGTAAGCAATCTTATACAGCTAAGATTTTACATCTTTATTTTATTACCGGCAAGCTGCCAGGCGTAGAAAAACTAGTTGAATATCCTGGATTTATAATGAAAAGGGAATTATCTTGGGTTTAAGTATTTTTATGTACCGGTTTTAATTTTGGCTCAATTCCAAAAATGCGCCCGAATGTTAAGTAATTATTACTTATTACGTATACATATGAAGCACCATCTCTAAGGGTGATGCTAGATTCATGATATAAAACGATATCGATGTATGTAATTCAAGATCAAAGCTTACATAAAACGTCACAATTAAAAGTTACACATAGCTAGTATAGTAATTGTTAATAGTAAAGTATTACTTTTAAGTGTTGTTTCTGGAAACGTTGACTATTTTACATGACAAGTATAAATTTCTTCCAAGGAAATAAATAGGGTTACTACTAACTTTTATTAATCTATAAGCGTTATTAAGAATAAATTTAGGTTAATAATGGATAAAGATAATTTTTTACGAAAATTATACATGATATAATTAACATATTTGGTAGTTTCTGTTTTATATCATCATAATGTATAAGCGAAAATATATAATATTCATTTATTTAAACTAGAAATAAAATTTCATATAAAGTGCTTATAGTTTACAGTTATCAGTTTTTATATTGTCACTTTATAAATTGGTTAATAAAGTTTCAATTATTACAATATTCAAATTGTACATTTTCGTTTATATGATCTTCTTACACAAGACTTCAACTCATTCAAAAAAAAAAACTTTATTAAATTTAATGATTATTTACATATAAAAACAAGATATAAATTTTTAATCTAAATTCAAAATGAATAATCGTAAATGTTAAGGTTTCAGAAATTATTTCTTCTACTCATCCCAACCACCACGTAAAGGTGTATTTCATTGGTTGGAAAGGTGGATAAAGTCCTCTCAACCAATCTCTCCCGTGTTGGGAGTAGGTTGTTCCGCCTTGAATCTTCAATAATTTTAAGATCAAGAAGCTTTGACTCATTATTTATTATTGCCTCAAGAGTTTAGAGGCATATAGTGATATATACTTATTCCTTGAATTGTTAAAGAATGAATCTCACTTGCAAATCGAACATCATAATCAAGAAAATTTAGGAGAATAGAATTTAAAGAATCAATTCATTCTCGAAGTGTTTTATGTGCATTGTCAATTGGATGATTTTTTAAAAAATCAGTTGAAATGATTTTATCACTATAGGTAAACTTCTATCTTAAGTTTTTCAACTGCTCAAGAAAGGTACATAACCAGTTCCTTCTTCGGAACCAGTAAAACCTAAGCAGGGAAAATACAGAAAAATTTAAGAATAAACTTCGGTTCGTTCTAGTTGAAAATATTTGCCAGTTAAAAAGAAAAAAAAGAATAAATGAATAAATAAACACAACTTACTAATACGGTTAGAACGGTTTACAACATCCGTTGAGAAACAAAAAGAGTATTGTAGTCACGTCAAGAGGTTTGTTTTGATTGTCGTATTATATCTGATTTTCCTTTCAGATTCAGGGTCAGGTGTAACGTGAAAATCTCATGTGATTAACCGATTTTTGCGACCACAAAAAATTGATCACCCCTTGAGACTTTGGCCAATCGAATTTTAAGATCAGATGTAACGTAAAAATAAACGAACCCACTTTTTTACATCAAGAATAACTCTAAATTTTTATTAGAAAACCACCTTCTGCTCCTAATTAGAAATGTTTCTCGCGGAATTCTACTAATAGTCATCACATTTTTCTAATTATAACCCTAATTATAACGTAGTTTTCTTACATGTTATACCTGACCTTAAATTTTGATTGGTCAAAATTACAGGGGTGAACAATTCTTTTGTGGGAACGATGGCTCCGAAATGCAAAAAAAGGAAATTCAAGCAATAATTAATAATCAAGTGATATTGTTTGAATTCCCTTTTTTGAATTTCGGAGCCATCCTTAGGCCAGACCAATTTAATTCTTCGTTTAACATAATCTCCTCCTATTTTTCAAAAAAATAAACATAACATTAACCAATCAAATTGCAGTATTAGCTTTTTATATTTCATATTTTTTATAGCCAATAGAATTGCTGTATTTTTTTTAATTTGTGTATTTCTACATCCACCCCACTCATATGAACTATTTAATGTTATGTTAAACGAAGAATAAAATTTGGAGTGACCTAAGATACTGAAGATGACCAGTGTTTATTTTTCACCTGTGAGAATCCAATCAAGTTGCTTTATTTCTCTTTCGATAACGAACTGACGGTTCTGAAAGAAGAAAAAAGTTCACTATAGAAAACTACTATGATTTCTTAAATGACCCATTGCACTTTCTATACCGAACTATTATAAAAAATTTAAGTTCATTATATTCAAAGTTCGTTATATAGAGGTTCATTAGATTCATCCCCAAAATTTTATTACAACGTGTGATCTTGTATTAAAGTAGTTAACGTTTCTGAGGGATGATGAAAGTACGATCTTTTTTTAGAGGTTTATTTTACACAGTAAATATTGACGTTAACTCAAAGTTAAAAGATGGTGGCTTTTACAGTGATCTTTTGCTAACAAATGTTTTCAGAAGTTACTCGGATAATTTATTTACATCAGCAATCAGGCAAAGTCCTATGAGCCTCTAACTCGGAAATTTGTATGAAATAGAAAGTCTTTTAATTATTGCCTTACTCAAATTTAGCCTAATCTTAAACCTGGTTACTGTTTACTTTTTTCTTTAAAAAAAAAATGGATTGGCCTTAATTAGAAAGCAGCGATTAGAGTTTGCAAGCAAAGCATAGTACCATTAAAACATAGTGCTAGGTACAGGTTCTAGGTTTTAATAATTCTGTGCCCAGCACTTGAGATCATTTGCAATGCACCTTTCTTTTAAATTTATATTTTTAAAAAAATAATGTATGGGTTAACCACTCTTAAATATTACGGATCGACCAGTAAAGGTTGGAACTGCCTAAGATTTTTCTAATCGTTTATTCGTTTAACCGTATTACTGTATTAACCGTTTAATTCAACTAACGCCAAATAGTTCTGACCTACGACTAATATATCAGCAAGTATTTAAATGTTATGAATTAATACTTATTGTTGAATATTATGGATTAGAAAACTTTGTATATTACGGATTAAACATTTTTAAGTATTATGGGTTGAGTTTATAGATTTTTCAAATTTGACATGTAATCTTTATTTGATACCTGTTCACATCGAATGTCTAATTTTTTAATGTATTAGATATTCATAGATTTCTGCCCTTCACTTTCTGCTTAATTTACTTTTTTTGGTTGTTATAAATTCAAGCATTCGACCGAAGGTCATCGAAAATTATTACAAAAAGAGTTCATGAATTCTATTCATCATTATTAATATTAATCTAATACAAGCTGACTAATATGTAAGAATCGACCTGAGTCATTGTTATAGATGCTGGTGAAACTGGTGAAATTCTTGGTGAATGGTGGTGAAACTGGTGAAATTTAATATAACAGCCAATCAGATTTTAGATAGCCACCAGTTTCACCAGCATCTATAGTCATTGTTCATCCAGTAAAATTGAAAATAACGTGTCGATTAACAATTTGCAAAATTTAATTATTATGACAGTAAAGAATGCTTGAATTTGATTTTTTGATGTTTTATTTTTAAAGTCAAGATCAGATCATTATTAGCCTTACTAAGCTTCATGATTTGCATTAATATTAAGAATTGACTCGTGCCAATTAATAATTGACAGGGTTTAAAAAATGTATACACGACATGAATGTATAACAGAGGAATTGTGTTACAGATAAATGATAAATATTAAATCTTTCCGTAAAGAAGAAATGGTTTTAAATTATTGAATTAAATTTTGTATCAACTCGAATATGGTTAATGATTTGGAGCTTTACGCTCTTCCAAGAGCATTAAATAAATGAAAAAATCACTTTCTACTAACGGTATTCGCAAGACAAATTTTATACTGTACGAAACTATATTCTGATCTACACCGTATAAAATCAAATTGGTATTAATAAACGCATTACTACGAAATCTATTGATTCAAAGTCTAAAATTATCATCCCAATAAACAGATAAAAGAATATAAACTATTTATTTTAAAAGACTATAAAAATCATATAAAGAATTTTATAATTATACATGATAACAATTAATTAATGTCAAATGAATTTAACCATATTCTAAATTAATGATCTTAAACGTAACATTATGCCTTAATAATAGACGTAACACTATATTTTAACCCTTATAAAGTTCGCAACCTCATGTTTTCATTGCTTCATATCATTAATCTATTTACTGGCAGTACGTGTCTGTCTTTAGAAAAATAAATTAGTTATAAATAAAATAGATTAGTGTTGTAAACCTTTGGAAAAATGACTTATTTTACCAAGTTTAATACATTGTAGATTATATTGGTTAAATTGAAAGGCCTACCATCTAACTTCCGAATTACCTTGTCAATTATCAAGTTACTTTGGCATGTTGTAGAGTCGAAGGTGTAGTTTCTAAATTTTTGTGTCGGGACCCATATTCGTGGCTGCGAAATCATTTTTGTGTCGTAACCATATTCGTGGCTGCGAAATCTTCAAAAATCAGAATCAGCCAATAATAATAAAGCCCACTATGCTGGGTTAAGTATATAGTAGAAATCAATGTGGCATTAATTATCACACGGTTTTGGTCATTCCAAACGGTAGCCATAGTCCTAAACATTCGATAAATTAAAACATTGCACAGGGAATATCGATATCTACTTCTGATTTAGATATCTCCTGACCGACATGAAATTAAAAATTTTCCTGAATGCAGATTTACCTGATATCGTTCTTTGTCTTAAAGTGATAATTTTCTGCTGTTATTAATTCGTATTATGAGTCTGGGTGTAAATATAATCAAAAAAAAAACTATATATAATCGATGATTGAATTGCTAATTACTAAGTTGTCAAATTTAGTTTGTTTTTTTTTTATGAATTTATTTTATTTTAGGAAAGGGCTTAAGAATGAGGCATTCTATAATGCTGCTATAATTGCTTCAACTTTATGGAAAAATTCTTCGCATTCTAAGCAAGAATGCAAAGAATTAATTTTCCAATTTTGTTAGTATGATGCAAAAAAAAAAAACTATTTGACTTACCTTATGTTCAAGGTTTTGATACTTTTATATTATTGTGAGGATTCTTAAAAAACAAACTATGCTATCTTTCAGAACTTGCATAAAGCCTTTCAGTATTATACCATCTTAGACTAATTGCTAAAAAAACTTTTCAATTTTTAAATTGTTTATTGATAACAAACAGTTGCATTTTGATATCAAAAAGTTTGAAAAAATAGCAACAATACAATTATTTTATATAATAAATATTTAGAAAGAACTTAACTATTTTGATTAATAATTCTTTAACATAGTAAGTATAAGGGATGTAGTGACTTAGTGAAGTAGATAATTTGTCAACCTTCCAAGTAGTAAGTAGTAAGTTCAAAACCCATTAATGGTAAAAATTTGAATAATTATCTATGTAATATATAGACAGTATTATGGTAATGACATTTTGTTGATCAGTTGAAATAAGATACCTGTAACACAGTCATATCAGCATAACTGGCAGATTATGGAGCATTTGTGCAATATTGGAGTTAAATAGAGAAATGCAAACTGACATCAGACAGTACAAACTTAAGATAAGTCCTCATAGCTATGTAAATTTATAAACTAAAAAGCTGAAGCCTATTTGAGAAAACCTGAATAGAGTAGTAACACAGATTTTTGACAGTATCATTGTAAAGGTTAAACCTAGAAAATAGATACCAATATAGAAGGAATCAGTTAGGCAAAAATCTCAGATGAGAAATACCACCAAGCAGACTACTGAAAGTCTTGAACCAAAGGAAAATAACCTTAGAAGACAGATCTTGGGATATCAGGAACAGGTTATAGTTCTTTTAGGCTATCTGGATTGGAAGTCTAAAGTTAAAAATAAAGATGTACTATAAGTATTAAAGATATGCTATAAAGTTGATATTGGGGTTTGGATAAACTTTGCAAGGGTGAGTCCTGTTAACAAGAGACTAAAATGTAAGTAGTTAATTAGTAATGAGACTTTTTAGAGTTTTACAGTCAGGTGATGTACTCTAAATATGTAATAACTTAACAGACATATAGACAAAAAGTTCAAGGTTAAGTTAAACAACACTTCGGTATATGGGAATTTGTACATTATTTGTTAGTATAAGTATAGAGATCAGAGTATTTAAATAAGTAATCTTCTAGTAGATTACAGATATGACAGCTAGTATAGAATTTACTATGCAGACAAACTACTTAAAATAAACAACCAAAAGTTATATATGTGACTAGTTGTAAACTCACCTTATACAAGTTATGTAACTATAATTAAATATAATAAAGGCAATAGCTGCTAATAACACAGTCTTAATAAAAACAAAAAAAAAACCTAGTAAGTACTATATAGATTTATTACAAAATCTTAATAATAATAAGAAAATTGGATTATAAAAAAGTATTAATTTCATAAATTCTTAATAATAAAAAAATATTTAGAATTTATTTATATTAAAATTAGAATTTAGCTAGATATATAATAAAATTATTTAAAGAATTTTTTTTTTAAAAAATAATCTCTTTGGTCTTTAGATTTTTTATTAATAACTTTTTGTTAATATAATTTAATAAATTACTACAGAAAAATATACAATTGATTATATATATAACTTTTATATATTACTAATTTAAAAAGTTTACTTAAAGGTTCTTCACCAATTGTTATATTTAATATTTCTGCTTAAATGTTTCTTTTAAACTTTTTGAACCTATAACTTGTATTAATATTACTAAATAATATCCAAAGCCTAAATCATTAGTTGATCAGAACTCTCTTTTGTAGATCCTTTAACTGAAATTTACAGGAAGCAAAAACATAAAATAACATTAAAACACACAAGCAAGCAATACAAAAAGCACTAAAGAAAAAAATAGAAAACATAGAAATATAGCTAACCAACTTAGAAACAAGAAATAAACTAAAGTAGCAACAAGCAACAGTAAAGAAACCAATTTTCAGCAAACTTTAATAAGCAAAAGTAGCATACAGAAGTAGAACAAAACAGATTGAATAAACCTACACAAAGCTATTAAAGGAAGGTTTAGTATAAAAATACAAGCTTTTTATCAATACACCAATATAGATACAGCATTCTTTAATAAGGTTCTTAATTAGTTTTAATCTGATTTGAAAAATTTTGTTATTATTTTCAGAAAAGTGGAAAACCATCCTAGACCTTGAAAACAAACAGTCAGAACACATAGTTAGCTAACAACAAAACAACAACAAACACAGTATATTACACAAATAACGATATTATTCTAATTAGAAAAAATAGATAAAAGTTTCTATGTATACAGCTAAGCAAATGGAAAAACAACAAACTAAAATAGAAACAAAAATACAGTGCAGACTAGGCCTTCCAGGTAATACAGAATTAATACAACATATAAAAGGTTTTGATGATAGAAATAGAAGATATATAGACAGCAAAACACTAGATAAAATCTTATCAAAGAGAATAGATTACCCTAGCAATTTAGAGTACATAGTAAAAGATCTTGCAATTTACAACCCAAAAAATATCACAATAGGTAATGTACTTTTTTATAGGCAAGTACATGAAGCACTCAAAAGAGCAGAGACCTTTTCATTAACAAGAAGCATGATAGAAGAATGGGCAGGTAAGCTTTTAGCAATAGATCAAAACCCAAAATCATTTAACTACTTGTTGAGCATGAAGAGTAAAGAAATACTAAAAAAGAAAGCAGAAATAAAAGAAATAGAAAGAGGTAAAAATATGGAAAACATGGATATGGTTTATGTTAAAATGAAGAGACAACAATATGAAATGAGCAATGATGAAGAAGCCAGCACAAACCTAAGTGTAGTCATCAATCAAATGCAAGATCTTAGTATATCAATATTATCAGATAAAGAACCAATTGTATCAAATTTTTTATGACAAATGGAAAGAGGAAAAACAGTAGATAAAAATAAAAAGAGTATAAAGTTAATAACAGAAGAAAATCATGAAGTGCCAATACTTGTAGACACAATAGAACAGAGCTAGTAGTCTCTAACAAATCATATATATAACAAGAGCAAATCATTCAAATCAAATATGCCAACATATACAATACCAGGTGCAAATAAAGAAGAAAGACTAAAATACACACAATGGATTCTACATGATAATCATCATATTAAAACAATTAAAGAGGTTTTCAAAAATGGAAACAGTTGGATTGAGGTAGATTTCGACTGTAAATTCAGTAGAGATGCAGCAATGGATAGAATCAAAGAGAAAGAAAGAGATTGGCTCAAACTGATTCCAGAAGAATCAAAAAGTCAAGAAAAGAAACTGAGCTGCTATACAGTAAACAACAGCAGAAAAGACAAGAATAAACTCAAAGAATACAAGAAATTTAATGAAAAAGAAGATGATAAAAATGCATACCTAGCAGAAGATAAATCAGAGCTATACACATGCCTAACAATATGGAACTTACTAGCAAATATCAATATAGAAGAAGTAGAATATATATGTAAAAACATTAAAAAAACTCAAGTTAAATGCATTAGAAGATCCAAATATAAAGCTTTAGCTGTAGTCAGAATAAAAAACATAAAAGAAGAAAACATACCATGGTCCTTACCAATTGGCATACACAGGCTGGAGAGAATAAGCATAGGTAAAGAAGACTTTAACAAGCGCAATTCACAAAACCGATTCATAGCAAAAATTTTAAAACTTCTAAGTGATGCATCAAAAGTATTACTATTATGATGTTTGAAGAAAAGAGGAGCAAAATCAGTATATATTTCATTTAACAGAAATGGAAATCAGAAAAGATCAGTAACAATAACATTTGCAACTGAGAAAAAAATGAATATGGCATAAACAAAGCTAATAAGATTTAACAATCACTTATTATTTTGGTCGAACTATATTGAAAAAAAAGGAAAAAGTAAAAAAAAAAATGATAATACAAGGTACAAAAGAATAGATGATAACAGGGAAAGCATAAATGAAGAAATATATGAATATAATCAAAAGAAAGAAAGTAAACAAAGAAATAACAAGAACAGAAATGATGATAGAAACAGAGAGCATCACAGAAAAAACTTAACAATCGAAGATCAGAAGCAGGAGAAGATAAAGAAAGAAAAGAAACCACAATTACAGCTATATGAAGGAACCTCACATATTGAAAATATCTTAGAACAAATACTAGAAAGATTAGAAAGACTAGAAGAAGATAGAGTGAAAAATAAGATAAACTAACCTAAACACTCCTAAGGGCACTACAGTTGAACCAATAAATATAGACAAGAAAATCAAAATATTTTTGCAAAAAGAAAGAAAAATCTTCGAGGAAGAAAGAGAAATTAGATTTCTTTGTCAAGAAGAAGAAGGTTATAGGATAGAAAAAGAAGAAGTTAAAAGTATAAGAACAAGACAGAAACTATTAAAAGAAAAATAGAAAGAAGGAAAGAAGAAAAGAAAGAAATAAAGTTAGCATGTCATAATATCAACAGACTCAAAACCAAAGGTTGGAAATTGGAGAATTTGCTCGGCTGGGCAGAAGAAGAAGAAATTGCAATACTAGAAATCATAGAAACAAACATTACTGAAAGAGAAGAAGGGTTTCTAATACATGTAGCAAGTAAGAACTATATAGAGTACTGGACAAATGTAGCAGAAAATAAGAAAAAAGATTTAGATATAGAAATACTAATAGAAGAACAATGGGAAAAGCATATAGATGCAGTCAAGAGAATAAGTGAATATATGATAGAGATCATGTTATACTTCAAGCAATTGAAGCTAATAGTAATAGGAGTTTATATACTACTAAATAATAAGACAATAGAGAAAAACATCCAACAGAAGATTGTAAAAATAGTTATGAAACAGAAAAGACAAACACAAGTTGTGATTATGGGTGACTTTAATCATATAGCAGACAATATATTAGATAGGCAACATGCACAATTGGAAAATTTTAAAAGACTACTAATCTTTAACTAGATGAGAAAACAAGACTTCATAGACATATACAGAAATATGCACTTGACAAGCCAAAATTACACATGGTCAAGCAAAAAAGCAGCAACAAGAATTGACTATATTTAGGTGTCAGAAGAACTGGCCTCAAGCTTGCAAGGAGCAAGCATTGAGGAAGCAGAAGAAATCACAAATAACGATCATAAAATAACAACTGCAAAAATATAGATTAAACATATAGTGAAGAAAAGCAACAAAGCAAAAATTAAAAGAAAAGGACAATTAAAAACACTGTATTTATATGATCAGGCAAAATCAGAAAATTGGGAAAATTATGTGCAAAAGCTGCAAAAGCAACTAGAAGCAAAAGAAAGTCTAAAAAATATTCAAACAGAAGTGCAAGACATAAAGGAATATACAAATAAAATAAACAATATATGGAATACATTAGAAGAAGCAATTATCACTGCAGCAAATAAGCACATACCCAAAAAAAAAATATACAACACAATAACAAATAGAAGAACTAGTAAAAAAGTACAACAACAAGAAAAAGACATCGTAAAGATACAAAGATTAATCAAATATGCAAAGACAAAAAAAGACCAAGAAGTAACAGAAGAAGAAAGAAATAAGACAAATGAACAAATAAAAGCACTAGGCAACAAAATAGGTGCAAAGCTGCCAAAATTACAAAGACATTGGTTACAGGCCTGGATAAAAGATATGAAAAAATAGTGAAAACTTTTATAAGAGAAAAAGAAGAAAGACTAGGAACAGGTACAAAGAAGACAAATAGAAGAGAATGTAGACAAGAGATGTGAAATGATCAAAACAGATTAAGGAAAGATGCTTGCCAGTCTTCTAAATAAGCCATATAAAAAGATAACACTTAATATGCTTATTAAGCAAATAGAAGAGAACACAATTTTAATAACAAAACCAGAGGAGGTTAAAACAAATGTAGCAGAACATTATAAGTTGCAGTTTAGGAAAGAAATACTAAATTAGAAACAATGACAGAAAAGTAGAAAGAGATATACAAACTAAAAAAAAACATTAGAGAGGAATAGTACACAGAAATTGAAGAAAAAATTAAAGAAAAAAAATAAGAAGAGACATTAAAAGAGCTTAAGACAGGAATGGCTCTGGGTATCTCAGATATAAGCTATATACTAATCAAAAGAGCAGGTATGAAAACACAAAAAATCTTCAGAAACTTTGCAAACCTATGCTTGAAGATAGGAGAAATTCCAATAAAGTGAAATATAGCACAAGTCTACCTGATACCAAAAGATATAGAATGGAGATATAGTTTAAACAACATTTACCTGATAGCACTTATTGAAACATTTAGGAAAGTTGTAACAAAGATGATAACAAAAAGGATTGCCAAAGTATTTATAGAAAAAGAAATACTCAAAGAACCAAACTTCGCAGGCCTTCCAGAAAACTCAACAGAGCAACCAGTACAAATTCTAAATATGATAATGGAGGAAGCAAAA
>CAJVQA010004205.1:0-17997 GCA_910591915.1 Cetraspora pellucida | reverse complement strand
TCTAGATTTATATAATACTATTTGCTGTAAAAATTTTAAAGCTATATCTTTTCAATTTAAAAAGTTAGAGGGGGTGGAATACTTATGACTTTGACTATAAGTAGGCAGGTGAACAAGTCTATTTATATAAAAGACCAAGATAATGATAGTCAGATCTAATATACAGGGCAGACTATAGTACTTTGCACAGCTGTGAAAGCCAAGCATATAGTGATCAACCCTATAGAAGACAATTTTGAAAGATTATTTACAACATATTTAATCTTTTATAATCTTTATACATGTTTTAACAAATTTCTTCTTAATTACAATTTACCACTTCTTTCTTATGATCAAACTATTTAAACTTTAATTTAATATATTAATAAATATAATAACATCAAAACAGTATCTTGTATTACATTTTCTGTTAATTCATCTTATAATGAAACTTATATATCTTCCTAATAATACTCTTTTATCAGATTATATTGTTATTACTTCATATCTTCTTCCTATATTCTATAATCTTTCTCTTAAATCTAATTTCTTTAATCCTACTTCTATTTCATCTGATTTATTTTTCAATAATCATTTCTCAATCTCTAATCATAATTCTTTCTCATCATAATCAAATTTAACTCTACATCATCTTAACCTAACTATTGCTACACACAATGTCAGAGGCTTTAATGAACCTACTAAAAGAAAAGCATGGCAGAATTACTGCCTCAATTATAACATATCCATTGCAAGCATCACAAAAACAAAAATCTCTAACAAATCTAATCTCTTTTTTTGCAACAATAACTTCTTTACTTATTATTGGTCTAGCTCTCCTATTTCTATGAAAGATGCTGCTATTATGATTCACAACTATCTTAAACCTCATGTTTACAATGCTCATACTCATTCTAGAGGTGCTATAGCACTTGATATTTTCTTTAGAAATAATATCAAGCTTTATATCATTTCAGTATACCTGTTATCAACTGATACTTCTATCTACAACCAAACCCAAAATAAAGTAATTAACTGAATCTAACAAGCCTTTCAACTTCATATTCATCCTATTATTCTTGATGACTTCAATACACAAAACAACACCTACAACTTCTCTTTTAAATATAAACTTATTAACTTTTTAATAATTCTAATATATATAATATTGGAGCTTACTTTAATAACAAATGCTTTATCTAGTTTAACAATACTAGCAGTAGTCATATTAATTACATCTGAACTGATCAATTCAATATACAATTCCTTCTTTTTTATAGTTTTGACAACAGTCAAACTTTTATCTCTAGTGATCATCTAATTCTTTTCTCTACCTGGACATTTTTACATACTTATAGTAAACCCTTATATAAACATACTGAAATTAATTGTTATATTTTAACTACAAAGTCATGTCTATAGAGGACTGAGAATCCTTTGCAGATACCTTATCTCAACAACTCCTATTACACAAAACTCCTACCAACAATGAAACTTATGAGAGTATTGAAACTACTTGACACAAAATTCAATGCTCTATTATTTACTCTGCTACCTATACTATTTCTAACAAAGTCTCTCACAAATGTAGCTACAATTATCAATACTTATCTTATAACATCCTATTATACCTATCTCTCAAAAAACTTGGCCATATTATTAAATTTGTTAAAAAACTTATTCAACATTCCAATATCTTTTATATCAATCAAAACATCTTTCTAATTAACAAACATTCATAATATGATCTTCAATTACATACCTTTACTAATTTAACCTTTATTCAAACTTGGCTTCAACATGCTTACTCAATTTGAAAACAACTCTTTTATGCTCACCATCTTAAAAACTTTCTTTTACTTCAACAACAAATTAACCAAGTTACTGACAAAAAATGTATTAACCTTACAACACATTCTACTTAGACTATCAACAGTATTCTCAATTATTATTACCAACCTGTTCACTTTACTAATATAAAACTTTCTTAAAAGCTTATTACTAACCTACTAATTATTAAATAACATATTTGATTTTACTTTTAAAACTGGACTGCACAAATCTATTAACAAACTCTCTTTAATAATTTTTGGCAACAACACTACCTTTCACTTTCTTACATTAATCCAACTTGGTATTATTCTTTTAATTTCTCTATTACTAATAATGAAGTTCTAAGAACTCTCTCTCAACTACCTAATAACAAAGCCTGTGGTTTTACAGACATTAGTTATAAATACTTAAACATATTAGTTCTCAATATATTTCTGCTATTATTGCTCTCTTTAAACATTGTCTTCTTATAAACAAAATTTCCAAGCAATAAAAATATAGCTGCATTTATTCTATCCTAAACAAAACACCTTTGATGGTGACTTTAACCTTACTCAACCTATTAGCCTTGTCAAATATATTCGCAAGCTCTATACCAAAATTCTTATCAATTGACTTATCTCTGTATTTTTAACCTATTCAATTCTCTTACTTTTCATAGAATTTAAGACTATCTAAAGAAAAAGCTCTTGAAAAAATTATAAACTTCACTTCTGATATACACACATTAGCTCAAATAATTATCTTTTATGAAATTCACTCTCAATTTAAAATATAACTTAAACAAACAAGAATCGACTATGACAAATTTTACTATCCAGAAGCAGAAAATCTTCTAATCAAACATCTTAATATTTCTATTCCTATTCAATACAATGATATGCTTTTTATACAACCTAAAAATGAAACTGAAACTGAAAATAAAGAAGAAAATTCAACCTCTACTATTCAGGATAACAGCTCTATCAATTCTACCTCTTAAAAAGAAACACTCAACAACTCTACCCAACACCAAAAAACTACTTTTTAATAAGTTCTTCTACAAATAACATTAAAGCAACTGCCACCTCTAAGATTATGATGTTTTCTACTACTAGTAGGCTATTTTTAAAGGAGAATAATGACAGTAGGTAGGCAGTAAAGCCTATTGTAATGAAGGACCAGGATTATAATGACTAGACCCAATATACAAGACAAGTTATAATATCCTCTACAGCTGTGTAAGCTGAACTTAAAATAGTGAGTGAATCTGTAGAAGACATTACAAATACTATCTCTACTTTCAATGCTTCAACTCCTACAAAAATAGACAAAATAATTTTATTATTGGCCTTTATGGATGATACTACCTGGCATTGTGAAAGTGCAAATGTAATGCAAAATATTATAAATAATACTTCTATATTATATAAACTTAATAATATAAAAATTAATGCTTTCAAATCTGATCTTCTTTATATTAAATCCAAATTTTCATCAAACTCAACTTCTTCTCTTACAATGAACAATCAATTTATTCTTTCTAAAAAACCTCAAAATGTTATATGCTATCTTGGTATTTTTTATGATTGTGAAGGTTCCTTTATACCAACTCTTAATCAAATTCAAAATAAAATTAAAAACTTTCTTATTCTTATTTGATACAAAAAAGTAACACTTTCACAAATTTCAGCACTTTTTAATCTAATTTTACAACCTTCTTTAGAATATCTGTTTCAAATTACCCCAATTCATATAAATATACAATCTAAATTTACTCACTTATTTATTATTCATACTAAAAAAATGCTATTACTAGCCAAAAACACTAACAATATAATGCTTACCAATCCATTTACTTTTAACCTACCATTCTTTAATAATATTATTCAAAAAGTTAGTGCATCTAATTCTGAACATATTTTTAACATATTACCAATCCTCAAAAACATTGGTATACAATAAATTAAAGGTTGGCTAACTAAAATATGGTCTCCTCAACTCTTAACTAACATCTTAATTAACTACTATCATAAAACACAAAACTATACTTTATTCTTTCACCTTTCTCAACTTGCTTTAAATTATATCTCTATCACAATTAATTTACAAATCTCTCTTTATTCTTCATCAATACCAAAAAACTCTCATATTATCTATGATATTCTATCTTTTAACCTACCTATTACTACTATCAATAGTCTTAGAAATAACAAAATTATTTTCTTAAAACAAATCATAACTGCAGATAACAAAAATATTCTTCCATAAAACAATATATATTTATGTACAAATAAATCAACTAAAGGCTAACAACCACAATGGTTCAATCTAATTCTATTAATATAACTTGGCTACTCTAAATCTACCTTCTATAAATCTCTTTCTTAACACAACCAAATTAATATCACTATATCTATTTTCAAATTTTTTCTCCTTTTATCAACTTTATTATACAAATTATTAATCATTCTATATTTCTCATCAAACCATTTTTCAACAACCTTCTTTTTTTAAAATCTCTTCATCTACCTTAGATCTTTTACAGCTTTTCTCAACTTCTGATCACCTTACACCAAACTACCATTTCTTCTATTTATCTTACAATCTAATCAACAAATCAAATAACCAAACAATTCTTTAAATTGATTTTAAAGAAATCTTAGCTTTAATTAATATACATAATACTACTTTCTTTTAACAACCTTCTTCATTACAATCACAAATAAGTTTATCATCCTAAGATGCTCAACTCATTCAACAACTCATCTATTCATTAATATATCAAAAACAATTAACTGATCTTAACTATCTTATTTCCCAACTCAATACAAATAAACTACATTTCTATACTGATGGATCAATCAAAAATTTTCAAACTCCAAATATAAAATCTGATATAGGATGGATTTGCAAATATGACACATTAATAAAATTCAATACAGCTATACAATTCTATTCTGACTTAACTCATACTGAACTTGAAGCAGTTCTTTATCTTTACCTGCAGCTTCATCTAATATCTCTTTAAATATCTATATCAATAACACAACTGCTATTAAAAATCTTGAACAACCTATCACTCCCAAACCTATACAAACTAAAAACTGGAATATCATCTACTATATTAACTATCTCAAACATCTTAAAAACATCACTACTACTTTTCATAAAGTTAAATTACATTCTACAAGCTCATTTCACAACCAAGCAGATTTACTTGCTAAACAAGGAACCTCAAAATCTATTATTAAGCTTAATATCTCTAAATTCAGTACTTCAAATCACTTTCTATAGAACAATCTTCTAATTCTCTTTAAAGTGTGCATCTTTATTAAAAACATTATAACTATTCAAGAAACTGCCAAATGATCAAATTTAAAAATTTTCTAAAATATTACTAATATTAAATAGTCTCTTCTATTCAAAATTATCTCCTCTCTTGAAGATAACTTACAAAAATACTCTTTTTGCATTAAAATTCTCACTAATAACTTACCAACTATGCAAAACCTTAATATTTGCTATCTCTACCTTTATATTATACCTTATTGTTTCTGCTGTACAAACATTAAAGATACTCTTTATTTGTTTTCATGACCTAGCAATACCACAAATATTTTACAATCACTTAAAACATTATACATAACACTCTTCAATCACTTCAAATTACTAACACAATTTCAACAACTCTATTAAATATTTTTTTAAATTTTACATTTCATTTTTCAAATCTTTAATACGAATATATTTTATATACTATTACTAAAACTTATTCTACTACTATATATGAGAACATCAAAACACTTAATAATAAACAAACAGATAATTTTATACTCCACCTTTCAAACAAACTACTTAACTGGTATCACCAAGATCTTTGGTCTATCTGTAATATACATCAACACTAATAGGAAAACTCTTGCAACATCACATCAAAATCCAAATATACTAAAATCAGTTTACCAACCCTGCCTAATTCTCCAAACAGTACTAAAACTTTCTCTCAACCTATAAATACCAAACCCTTAATTACAAAATGGCTCTTACAAGAATACTCTCTAACAACTTGCATAATTTAATGTTCAAACAATCACTTGAAGGTTTCCTCTAATCTATTATAGCTAGAACCTAATTTGAAATAGTTAGCTATAATATAACATAGAAAATAGAGAGTGTAATGTTACATTGGGTGCCTAATTGTAGCACAAATGTAGTTTAGAAATCTTTAAATTTAGAACTTATGTTTCTATATATAATAAAGTTTCTACTTAAGCATTATTTAATAAAAAAAAAAAAAAAAAAAAAAAACTTTTATTAGTCTGACAGTACTATCAAAAGTTTATGCTACCTCTTTACTTAAAAATTTTCAAATAGGTTTTTAACTCTTTGTTTCTTCACTTTTTATATCTGATGGTCTTATTATAAGTTTATACTAAAGTTTTATGCAATATTAATTATAATTTTCTATTATATATATAAAATATTACACTTTATATAAATGCTTTGAGCTTTTATTTAAAATGGCATAACCAAAGATTACAGATATACTACTCCAACTAATTATTAAAAAACATTTTTGTTATAATATAAATATATTTTTTAATTTTCATTATAAGTGAAATTTAAACAATAAATTTGCTACTTGGAGAATAACAACTCATCTACTATATTAGGATTATTATTTTTTAATATATTTTATATTATTTTTTGGTTTATTAACTTTTTAATAATAAAATTAATTTAAAAATAACAATTCTAATATAATGATTAGGTTGTCATCCTCTAAGTAGTAGGTTCAAATTTCAAATCTATTAACAGTAGAATTTTGAAAAATATTTCTGTTCTGACAACTTAATTGAAGTATCTGAAGTTGTAACTTTGTAATTCTGGTTATATTATAACTAATTTTAAGAATTACAATATTAAATAAATAAATTTAGAATGTATATATTTTATAAGAAGTTCTGTTTAGAAATTCTAAATAAAAAGATAGTATGATTTTTAATAATACTATCTGTAAATATTTTGATCTAAAGAAAAAAACCTAAAGCAGATAATCTGTATAAACAAAAACTTTAGATAAAGGTATTTACCAACCTAGTTATTAGTTAAACTAGACTTAAGTTGTATCTTACAAAGCTAATTAAATTAGTAGTATAAAAGAACTTGCAAGAATATACAAAATGCTAGTAAGGTTGTAAAGAAAAATATTAGGTTATATAAACTTTACAAAAATATAGCAGTTTAAGAATTACTCTAACTGCAAATGTTGGTCTCAATCATAATAATACCAGGTTAGTTAGAAATTAAATAACAAATAGCTCTAGTAGGTTTAGTATAAGATCAAAGGTTTTTCATATAAGTGAATGCTTTAAAGACCTAATAATCATAGTATATTTTATTAGTAGAGTAGATAAATAAATAAATGCAGTAATTAGAGTATTTAAATAAAGAACTTATAAGCAGTTTAGATATGCCAACTAGTATAAAGCCTTCAGGCAGATTACTTTTTTATTTATTTTATTATTTATATAATATCAAATAGAAAAAATAAAAATATATAAATATATTAATTAGATATAAATATATAGCTAAGTATTATTTCTAAACTACACTATTGTTGCTATATATTAACAACATCTAGTATGACATTATTCTTTTATTTCTGTTATTAGTTAAATTAACTTTTGTTAATTATTAACTATAAAAGAAGTAAAAGAAAAATATTTAACATAGTTTAATTAATAAAAATAAGCATATAAATTGAAATTTTAAAATAAGATTTTAAAAATAAAGAGATCTATATTAGTACTAAATATAAAAGTAGTGTTATTAAGGTTTGAAGATTGAGAGGTAAGTAAGTAGATGTTGTTTTTCTTTTTAGTAAAAGCAGAGATTTCTTGTACTGATTCCTTTTTATGATGTTTGATATTCTAAGTTTGCCAAATAGAAGAGTTAAACCATTTAAATAGAGGGTTAAATAGAGAGATAAAAAAATTGTTAGTTTTTTTAAAATTAGTTGCAGTTGCATATGTTGGTTAAGAGTTATTGTTTCTTGTATAAGTAGAAGAATTGTATTGTATATACTAAAGTTAAAGTAGTAGTTTTGTAGATAAAGAATTTATAATATTGTATTTAGAGAAGTTTTTAGAAGGTTTAATAAATTTAGAGCATTAGTAATCTCATTAATAAGAATGTCTTTGGGGTTGTAGGGGTGAAGTGAGCATTGAAGTAAATGTTCAGTCTTTTTATATTAATTGCAATATGAGCAGTTTGGAGTTAAATAAAGAAGAGAATAATAGGTATTTAAATTGGATATTGTTGATAAATTGTTAAGAAGTACTTGCTTAAGAAAAAAAATTTTATTGTTTTTAAAACTTAGAGTTGTTAAGCCATTTAGAAATAGAATAAAATTGTAGATATTGTTTAATTGGTTAATTTGTTTGTAAGTTGTTAATTAGTTAAAATAAGAGTTGTTAAGTGAAATGCTATTTTTATATAAGTGAGCAAGCTATAATATTATTGTAAAATTAGAGGTTTTTTTGCAATTTTTTGTAACTGTATTCTGAGTTAGAAGTGGTTTTCATACTTTAAAAAGCTATTCCTTAATCTGGTATATAGAAATTTGATTCAGAGTAGTATTAGTATTAAAACATCATTCTAGGTTACTACTACTAACTTGTAATATAAGTTTGTTAAGCATTAGGATATTAAGCAGTTGTGGATTAGTTAGTATATCATTATTTGTATTTGCAAATAGATAAAGCATATGTTTTGTACATTTTGTTAGAAGACTTAATAATTGGTTTAGTTTAATTTAAGAAGAGCAGATTTAAAGTAAATATTCTAATGATAGTAATAAAATACTACAATTTACTACTTTTTTCTTATGGTCAAATTATTTAACTCTAATCCAACATATTGACAAATATAACAATAACAAAACTGTATCTAGTATAACATTTTCTGTCAATTCATCTTATAATGAAACCTACATATATCTTCTTAATGATACTCTTTTACCAGATTATATTATTATTGTTCTACACTTTTTTTCATTATTTTACAACCTATCTCTCAGATCTAACTCCTTTAATTTTACCTCTATTATATCTGATCTTTTTCTTGACAATTATTCTTTAATCCTTTCTAATTGCAATTCTCCTCCACCTTTATCTAATCCAACCTCACATTATTTTCATTTTAACATTGTCATACATAATATTAGAGGCTTTAATGAACCTACCAAAAAAGAAGCCTGGCAAAATTATTGTCTTAACCATGACATATCTATTGCAAGCATCACAGAAACTAAAATTTCTGCCAAAACTAATCTTTTCTTTTGCAATAATAACTTCTTTACTTACTATTGGTCTAACTCTCCTACTTCTATTGAAGACACTGCTATCATAATTTGCAATCATCTTAAACCTTATATTTATAGTATTCATACCTATTTTAGAGGTGCTATAGCACTTGATATTTTTTCTGAAATAATATCAAGCTTCATATTATCTTAGTGTACTTGTTATCAACTGACATCTCTACTCATAATCAAACTCAAAACACTGTTATTAACTAGATCCAACAAGCCTCTCAACTATATATCTATCCTATTATTCTTGGTGATTTTAATATATAAGATAATACTTACAGTTCATCTTCTAAATACAAACTTATTAACTTTCTTAACAACATCAATATGTATGATATTAGAGCTTATCTTAACAACAAATACTCTACCTGGTCTAACAATACTAACAGTAGTTGTATTAACTACATTTGGACTAACCAATTTAACATACAATTTCTTTTTTTTTATAGTCTTGATAACAGCCAAACCTTGATCTCCAGTGACCATCTAATCCTTTCTTTCATATAGACATTCCCATATGCCTATAGCAAACCTTTATATAAACATATTGGTATTAGTCACCATATCTTTAATTACAAGACTATGTCTATAGAGGACTGAAAATCTTTCACAAATATCTTATTCCAACAACTCTTACTATACAAAACTTCTACCAATAATGCAATTGAGAAAAGCATTGAAACAACTTGGCACAAAATTCAAAGCTCTAATATTTACTCTGTTACTTATACTATCCTTAATAAAGTTTCTTGTAAACATAGCTTCAACTACCAATATTCACCTCACAGTACTCTATTACATCTATCACTTAAAGTCTTGGTCATACTATCAAACTTGTTAAAAAACTCATCCAACATTCTGATATCTCTAATATTAATCAAAACATCTCCTATATTAACAAACAGTCTCAATATGACCTTCAACCACTTAACTCCACTAACCTATCTTGTACATAACCATGGCTTCAATATGCTTACTCTATCTGAAAACAACTTTTTTATACTCGTCATCTTGAAAACTCTCTTTTATTTTGACAACAAATTAACAAAACCACTAATAAAAGATATGTTATTCTTACAATACATCCTATTCAAGCTATTAACAGCATTCTTAACCATTACTATCAACCTGTTCATTTCTCTAATATAAAACTGTCTAATGAGCTTATAACTGACCCACTACTCATTAAATTGCATGTCCAATCACATTTTCATGACTGAACTGCATTTAGATCTATTGATAAAACTTTTTTTAATACCTTTTGGTAACAACACTATTTTCTATTGCCTTATATCAATTCAACCTGGTACTAATCTTTGAACTCTCCTATTACAAATAAAGAACTTTCTTAAACTCTCACTTAGCTTCCTAACAACAAAACCTGTGGTCCTATAGGCATTAGTTATGAAATGCTTAAACATATTAGCTCTGAATACACTTCTGTCATTACTAGTCTTTTTAAATATTGCCTTTTTGAAAACAGAATTTCTAAGCAATAAAAACATAACAGACTTTATTCTATTCCCAAATATAACTCTTTTGATGATGACTTTAAGGTTACTTAACCTATTAGTCTTGTTGAACATATTTGCAAACTATATACCAAAAAATTCTTACAAACTGACTAAGCACTATATTTACTTCTAATTCTATTCTGTCACTTTTTAACTAAGTTGCACTTCTTAACAATAGCACTTCAATTCCTATTTACATTTTCAATAATCTTATTAAAGATGCTACTTGCAATCACAAGGACATTTGGCTACTTTCACAAGATATGAGTAAAGCATATGACTCTGTTAACTTTATTCTTTTTAAATATTCACTCTTTTATTTAGCACTTCCTTTATCCATTATTAATATCTTTTCTAATCTTTTAACTAATCATCATAACCAAGTCATTACTAATCTTGGCCTTACTCCCTCATAGCCTGTTTACAATAGCATTGACCAAAGTGAAACTATTACTTCTTTATTATAGCATATATATTATGATCCACTTATTTCATATATATATGCACAAGTACCTGGCTATACCTTACAATTCTCTTGGTCTAATAATTTCAAACTTCAAACACTCTTTACAAAAACAATGCACTGTTTTGGCATATATTTCTGACACTTTCTAGGTTGCTTTATTACAAACTGAGCTTTCCAACATACTATCTATAGCTGAATCATTTTATGCTATAGCTAACATTTAAGTTAACCCCTTAAAATCTATTCTGATTACCAATAATCCTCCATCTCACTACATTCTTATCTTCTACAATAATCATCTTCTTCAACTACATTTTCCTAAACAACTCTTTAAATTTTTAGGTTGTAGTTCATTTTGGACAATAGGCAATTTAAACAAACAAACCTGCTTATTGCTGAATCCTCTTAACTTATTCAAATTACTAAAACTAAATGTATTACTGACTTACATGCTTATTACATTATTAATACAGTTATCATTTCTACTCTTGAATATCATCTCCAAAACATTATAGTTAGTCAGCCTATTTGCAATAAAATCTTTACCTAGCATATCAGCCTTGTTAAACTCAAATTTAAACTTTGTCATACAATACCCTCTAGTACCTTTTTATATCCTCAAATTTACAACATCAAACACATCTGGGATATTTAACTACAACACTATATTTCTAACCTTTTTAAACAACTTAATAATCCTAATCTATTAGGCACATCAACCTGCATCTGAATTCAACAGCTACAAAACAACCTTTGGTCTTCTACTAATATCTTCTCACATTCTAATCCTATTATTAATGGTCCTAACTGTCTAACTACAATTTTAAAATTATTCAGCTTATCAAACATATTAGCTGAACATTTTCTACTAATCCAACTTATAACATTCCATTTACATTAAATGATGAAGCTATCTCTTTTAAATCCCTTCTTTCCTCTCATCCCAAATATTCCATTTTCAAAAAGCAACTTAGATATCACAAATTACTCTTTCTCAACTAACTTACTACATATGATAATTCATACTTATTATACTGGAAATACATTTCTCCTAGATTAAACAAGTTTCTTAAAGATGTTGTATCTCAATAGTTCACTACTCTTGAGAACATTATGACAAGCCATTCTCATTAACACACTTTATATGATTACTTTAATATTTTTCAAACAAACTACTTTTCTTATACTACTGGTTACTTTACCTCTAATACCAAACTTTGGCTACTTATTGTTCTCAATGACTAAATAATTATTGACAAGACCAAAAAACATAATACTCCTACAGGCCTTACTCTTATTACTTACTGGCACTACTCATATTAGTCTCAGTTTTCAAATCTATATCCTACTCCCCTTTCAACTACTACATTATGCTCTGAATATTATCTTAATTTTAATACAATTGCCAACAAATGCACTATCTTTATTTCTACAAACCTGGTTACAAAACTATTTTGCTGTATTAACATTGACAAAACTCTTAACTTATATGCCAACTTTCTTGATATTGCATACTCTGTAACTATTTGACATTTTTTATATATTCTACTATCTCTTTTACTAATAATCAACTCACAACAACTATCTTATATCTTTCAGTCTAATCAACTTACTAATAGCTTACAGTCTATTGCTAATTTCAACTATAATCTAACCACTATTTCATTTTATACTGATGGTTCTGTTATCAAGCTTGGTACCTTCCAATGCTCTATGGGCATAAGTTGGATTCAAGTCAATAATTCTGCAACTATTCACTCATTTTAGGCACAAGTTAAACTCTGGCCATACTCCTTTAAAACTAAATTCTTGCTATTCTCTCAGCAATTATAACTGCTCCTAGAAGCTGTTCTGTTTATATCTTTACAAACTTACAATTTGTTATTTTCAAATATCATAATATCTGCTTATCAGCATCCAAACTCTCTCATACTTATACTTCATACTTCTCTATTTGGCAAACCCTTATCAACTTCACTAATTCATATAACATTCAGCTTACTTTTCACAAAGTTACTGCACACCAAGATGATTCATTTAATAATCTTGCTAACCAACTTGCTCATAGCCACCAAATATTATCCTTTTTAACATTTTTAACTAACAACCTTACAATCCTGCCTATATTCCATTTATTGACCAATTTTCTATTGAAATTCCTATTTGCACTCCATTCATACCATCTGTCAAGCTCACATTATAACACTTTGGACATTCCAATATTGTTTCCAAAATGGTTTACTATTGTTTTTAATATCAACTGGAAAGCCACTTGGCTTTACATCAATAATAATCAAAAGATTTTAAATTTTGCCTACAGTTTTCATTCCTCTATTCTAAAAACTTTTCATATTAAAATTCTCTTGGATGAACTACCTGTTTCTTACATTCTTTACAAACATAACTTTTCTTACTCTTCTCTCTGTTACCAATACAACTAAACTGGTTTTTTATTACACTGAACTCTTTGTTCTTCTACTCAAACAATCTATCACTTAATCTCTAATTCTCTTAATTGCATCTTAAATGCTACTGCTCTTGACATGTTTCCCAACCTTGTTTCTAATTTACATCAAGAAAATTCTCACACTTAATAGCTTTATAATGCATAACTCCTTACATATGTCATCTCTTATCTTCACTTTATCTGATCTAGTTCTTATTAACCTTATTTCTACTATTTATAATACTTCTATTTTATACTGTACAGCTATCTCTCTTTCTATTAAACTTCTCTTTCATTTAAACCAACAAATATACAAACAAATATGGATTCAATATTGCATTTCATATTCTGAATAGTTCCAAAACACACTTACTACAAATTTAACTCATAGTTCTTCTTCTAGTTTACCTCCTATCTCAGTACTATAAATTATTACTAAAATTGACCTTTGGACTATTCAATGGATTAAATATTATATTCCTCTCTCTTATATTATTACTAATACCCAAATCTAGATCAGCATTGGCCACTCTTGTAGGTTTAGGTTACAGATTATATATCTGAGTCTTTATTCTTCATATGTAATTTAAAAGCAAGCTTTTCTTTATAAAAACTTCAATTGAATTTCAATAAAGTTAAAGACATGGCCTCATCGTTAATATTAAAAAAAAAAAATAATAATTAACAATAAGGGGCACTAGTGACATTAATATCAATATTATCTAATCTTATTTAGCAGCATGATTATGATCTCTGCTTTTCTAAGAATATGTTTTTCATTAATTAATATAGTATTAGCACACTCATCACAATTTAAGATATTATGTTTATTACAGTACCAATAATCGAGGTTTCTTTGACTTTTGTTCTTTATTATAATATAACTATGAACATTAATTATAAGTCATCATAAACTGAAAAAATGATTTTATAAATTGTATATTCTATTAAAATAAGATGAAAAAATAAAAGTTTGAGATTTAGAAATAATAAGGTAATTTATATTTTTAAAATATTGAAAATAAAAACTTAAGATTTAGAAATAACAAAATAATAATAATAACTATTTTTAAAATATCAAAGTAAAATTTAAAGGATTTAAAAATAATAAAATAATAACTGTTTTTAAATTATTAAATTCAATTATAAATTACTCAACTTTTACTAATACATATATATATTAATTTATATAGGGCTTTCTAATAAGAATAATTTGAATTTATTATATATATAAATATAATTAAAAAAAATTATGATAAATTTAAAAAAATAATTAAAAATTTCTATTATATTATAATATACTTATAATAAATCTTTAAATTTTGTTAATTTTATTATATTAATATGATAATTTTATTAAAAATTTTCAATCAAACTTATTAATTATCAAATTAATACAATAATTTAACAAATTTATGATAATTTCTATATATTAATTATTTATAATATCTATATTTATTTTACAATATAAAAAAAAAGCAGTGAGAATAATAAATGTTAGTAGAATATAAATTGCTGCCTTTATAGAATTAGAGTTGAAAAGAGTAAATATAAAATATTCATTTATTTTCAATACAAAAAAAAGCAACTGAAATGATAAATATTAGTAGAACATATAATTACTATCTTCATAGAATTGGAGTTGAAAAGAAAAATATAAAACATCCATTTATTTATAATACAAAAAAAAAAGCAGCCAGAATAGTAAATATTAGTAGAATATATGATTTTGGAAATTACTACTTTCATAAAATTGGAGTTAAAAAGAGTAAATATAAGATATTCATTTATTTTTAATTCAAAAAAAGCAGCTAAAATAGGAAATGCTAGTGAAATATGTGATCTTGGAAATTATTACCTTTATAGAATTAGAGTTAAAAAGAGTAAATATAAGATGTTCATTTATTTTTAATACAAAAAAAAAACAACTGGAATGGTAAATGTAAATAGAATATATAATTTTAAAAATTATTGTCTTCATGAAATTGGAGTTAAAAAAAATGAATATAAAACATTATTTATTTTCAATTTAAAAAAAAGCAGTTGGAATAGAAATGCTAATAGAACATATAATTTTGAAAATTATTATCTTAATAGAATTAAAGTCGAAAAGGGTGAACATAAAATATTCATTTATTTTACAATACAAAAAATAAAAAAAGTAACTAGAATAGTAAATGTTAGTAGAACTTGTGATTTTGAAAATTGCTACCTTAATAAAATTAAAGTTGAAAAGAATGAATATAAAACATTTATTTATTTTCAATACAAAAAAAAAGTAACCAAAATAATAAATATTAGTAGAACATATAATCTTGAAAATTACTATCTTAATGAAATTGGAGATGAAAAGAAAATATAAGACATTTATTTATTTTTAATACAAAAAAAAAAATTAACTGAAATAATAAATATTAAAGAACATATAATTTTGAAATTATTACCTTAATGGAATTAAAGTTAAGAAGTGCAAACATAAAACATTCATTTATTTTCAATATAAAAAAAAAGCAGTCAGAATATTAAATATTAGTGGAACATGTGATCTTGGAAATTGCTATCTTAATAGAATTAGAATTGAAAAGAACAAATATAGAACATTCATTTATTTTTAATACAAAAAAAAAGTAGCCAAATAGTAAATGTTAGTAGAATATATAATCTTGAGAATTGTTATCTTAATGGAATTAAAGTTAAAAAAAATGAATATAAAACATTTATTTATTTTTAATACAAAAAAAAAGCACTAGAATGGTAAATGTTAATAGAAATATGATCTTGGAAATTGCTGCCTTCATGGAATTGGAGTTGAGAAGGCCTAATATAAAATATTAATTTATTTTAAAATACAAAAAAAAAAGCAACCAGAATGGAAAATACTAGTGGAACATATATTCTTGGAAATAATTACTTTAATGAAATTGAAATTAAGAAGAATGAACATAAAACATTCATTTATTTTTAATATAAAAAAAAAGTAGCTAGAATAGGAAATACTAGTAGAATATACATCTTGAAAATTATTACCTTCATGGAATTGGAGTTGAGAAGAGTAAACATTGTTATGGTTTTAATGTCGAGTTCAGAGATAAGAACAAATGTAATAGATTGTCACTAGAAAAAGGTTATGCCACATAATGTTCTTCAAAAATAATAGAGATGTTTAATGATTTGGCACAAGATCAAGACAATCATATAAGAAGCATTACAAGATAAATATTATGATTTTAAAGAAGCATTTATTTATTTATAAGTTAAAAGGGTTTTATAAACTTTATTAATATTTTTTGTAAGAACAGTACAAGTGTATTGTTAGGGGTTATTCAAATTATATTAAACTATACTAGACTATACTAAAATAACTTTTGGAAAAGAAAAATTTTATCCTTTTTATAATGAATTTTACTAGAAGAAAAGCCTATACAAGATCATAACTTTTATTATTATTTTCTATAGTTTCCAATCTAATTTGTTATAACCTTTAACTCCTTCTATACAGCTTTTCATTACTTTAATATTTCTTACAGCTTTTATAGTACTGATAAGAAATGTTTCAGTTTCATAATCCTGAGGCCAGAACCCATTATATTGTCTTCAATTGCATCCTCTTGACATTACTTCACACCTAATTCAAATAAGACAGTAAAGTCAATGTCTATTCTCAGCACAAGTTGGTCTAGATCAATCTTACTTTAATTGGAGGGATGGTTTGGTCTCATATGAAGGCTTGTGTACTTTCATATGACTTTTTTTGGGGTCAGGCACACATGTTTCAGATAGATCATCATAGTCAACTCTAATTAGGTAAGTATGTCACAATGTCATCCATTTTGCAGATTCCATGAGGTGTCAATTTTATCTCTGACAACATAAAACATTTATTTATTTTCAATACAAAAAAAAAAAGCAACCAAAATAGAAAATGTTAATAGAACATACAATCTTATAAATTACTACCTTTATGAAATTAGAGTTAAAAAGAAAAATATAAAACATTTATTTATTTTACAATATAAAAAAAAAAAATAGTAAGGGTGTGGTGACCTAGTAAAGTGGCCAGGTTATCAATCCTCCAAGTGGTAGGTTGGGTGTTCAAATCCTATCGACGTAAAAATTTGAATAATCACCTATGTAATATTCGTATTAGGGCAACTGTTACTAACAATTGGGTTAGGATACCTGTAATAGCAGCCACACCAGCATGACTGGTAGATCATGAGGCATTCGTGTAACAGGTTACATGATATTGTACTTTGGGACAAGGTTGTAGTTACATGAAGGAATGCAAACCAGCAATAGGCGGTGCAAACACTAGATAAGTCCTTGTGGCTATGTAAATCTGTTGAAATTGGGTAACAAGAAGTCCATTTGGGAAGACCCGAGTAGAGAGGTAGCTGGATCT
>CAJVQA010004204.1:0-17998 GCA_910591915.1 Cetraspora pellucida | reverse complement strand
AGTTTTCAGAGTTGGCCCAAAAATAAGTAAAAAGATTGTTGTTGCAAAACTTAAGATTAGTTTTGTTAGCAATTTTTGTTTCAGTAATACATGCTATATTAATGTTATTGTAAAAACAGTAATTTTGTCAAGCTTTCTTTTTAGTTGCTGTATTAAAGCCTCAAACATTGTGTGTGGCAATATTTAGGTGTAGGTCACGTAAGTTTTGGGTTAGTATAGAGGTTTGTGGCCTGGTTGTTAGTGGATGTAAGGATGAAATATTGTTAAAGAATAGGTCTGATATATTAAAAGTATGGTTGGGGGAATGTAATTTAAGAGGAAGATTATAAAATTTAGGAAGAAGATAAGAGGAAATGATAATATGATTAGGAAGAAGTAAGTCATTAGGGAGGTATATATGGGTTTCACTATAAATAAAATTAACAGAGAATGTAATACTAGTGACTTTTTGATTGTGATTGTGTTTATCAATATGCTGTATAAGTGTTTAAATGGTTTGATTGTGAGGAAGAAGAGGTATGTTATAATAGGAAAGAAATTTGTTGAAACATATGTCAAGATCATAGGAAGCTAAAGATGTTGAAAATGATCTTTTAGAGTTGTCTTCTACAGGGTCGATCATCGTATGCTCGGCTCTCACAGCTGTGCAAGGTACCATAGTCTGTTATTAGTTATTAGTTATTATTAGTCAATAGTTATATTATATAGTAGATAGATAAAAAGAATCTTAATTGGCTATTAAAAATGTGATACAGCTATATAACATTAAGTAACATCTGTGATATTACTATCATCTTACAAACCTCAAATACTTCTGTACAAGTTTTATGTATTTTAGCATCAAATTAATGTGCCAAGTGCTACAGTATAAAAATTTCAAGTATCTCTAATATGAATTCCAAATATCTCTATACAAACCCAAGTATACTGCACAAATTCCAAGTGTTTTTGCATGAATCCAAGTGTTTAAACACAAGCCTAAGTGTTTTAAGCATAAATAACAAATGATATAAACAATACATATTACCAGTTGCAACTGCACAATCTTTACTACTCTAAGCATAGTATTATTTAATATTGTTCAAACTTTTACTATCTTAAGTACAATAATATTTAATATTGTTCAAACTTCCATCACTTCAAGTACAGTATTAAGTAATGTTGCTTAAATTTTTACTATCTTTACTAGGTAAAAAGATATATAAATATATCTTTCTCTTTTTTTTATTAATTTTAAGTTTCTATACTTTGATCTAAACTTTTTTATTGTTACCTTCAACTTGTAAAAGTAATAAAGTAATTCCTATAGGCAAGATTGTTACTGTGTGTTTGTTTAATAAAAGTTAATCTATATAATATTACTATCTTAAACTATTTGTCTGCTACTATATAATAAAGTGAACTATTATACCTTTACATTGTATATATTTACAATAGTTAATTATTGTATCATATAATTTTGTTACTTGGTTGTATTGTACCAAGAAGGCTACAATCTTGTAACATTTTAGTGCCTTTTGGCAAAAAAGCTAAAAAGTATTTCAAAAAAGAAAAAGCTAAAAAGTATCTTAAAAAAGAAACAGAAATTTTTTTTAAAAAAACTATTTTAAGAAGCAATTCTTTCTCTAGGAAGAATTTTATTTTAGAAGTAGCAATTGTAAAAAAGCATTTTAAATTTTTGGAATTATTATTTTAAATATACTCTTACTAACTTAAATTAAATTAAATTATTTTATATTTTGTATTTTGTATTTTGTATTTTGGAATTGATGAAGTTTATACTTTTATCTTCTATCTTTGAATTTTTAATTTTTGAAATAATCTTAATTTTTGATTTTGATTTTTGATTTTAATATTACTTACCAGCTAATGAATATATTTTGAAATATTTAAACTTTTGGTTTAATTAATTGAATTTATTATTTGCTAGCATTATTATTTTAGATTTATTTTCTTAATTTTTTTTTTACTATTTTATTTTATTAATTTTTTTTTTTTTTGTGTTATAAGTGGCAATCTTGTCTGTCTGTCTTTTATTGAGTAATATCTAGTTATTAATGAATACATAATTTATCAACAAAAGTATAACTAGTTATACATATAATATTTTATTAATTTATTACTCATAGTACTAATCTTTCTTAAAAAAAATTATTTTATAGAAAATTTTATTACTCAATTTTATTTAGAAAATATTTGAAAACATTAACAAATTCATAGTAAAAACCTTTTCCTTGCTACTACTATATTGCAAACTTTTGCAATTAATTTATTTTGTTCTTAGTATTATCTGCTAACATTTATTCACCTTAACTCTTATAAACATTTTGCTAAATTTTGGACTTGGTATTTAGAAGCCTTATATACTACCTCTTTTACTAAAATTATCTAATCTAACTTTTTAAAACTAACTACTTTTGCATATTTGATTGCTCAAATTACTGCTAGAAATATTATTTTTAGCTATTATTATCAAAACCAAATAACTAACTCTCAAGATATTACTCAACTCCTATTTTGGAAATATACCTTTTACCACTTTGTATCAACAATTACTTCTAACTAAAGGACCCTATTTAATATTTTATTAACAACCTAGTTAGAGTTCAACAACATATTAAAACTTTACAAGCTGCTGTATTAGAATTAACAAAGGTTTTAAGAAAGAAACTAGTACATCTACTTCTTAGCAAATACAACAAAAAAATTGTTATTATAATAGAAGAATTGAGTACAACTTCTACTTTTCTTATTACTGGTATTGTTATATTTACTCAAATTCCAATACTTACTATAGACTCTAGCTCTTTAGCCTTCTATAATAGAGACCAAACCAGTAGATATTATACTTTTTCTCAATAAAATAACCTACTAAGAAGATCATTATCTTTAATTTTTATTTAACTAGAAGCTTCAAAAGAAAGAAAAATTACTCAGAACCTTTTTACACTCCTACTCAATCTTTTTATATCTCTTAACTTCCAATATTAACAACACCAAGACCAGTTACTAGATTCACTAAACTTTTAACTAAAGAAATAAATTTTTTTTTACCTCATCCTGATATTGAATTAAGCCTAAAAGAATCTTTATTTACAACAACTAAAAATCTTATTATAATAGAAAAAAAAACCTTTTTAACTTTAGACTTATTAAAAACAACTAATTATTCTAAGATTTTAACTACACAAGCTATTATTGAAATATTATTTAATTATTAACAACTTATTAATCTTAAGAACTTTGTTTAAAACCTAAAAACTTATACTTAAAAGAACACAACTTTAATTATTAAAGACCTTAATCTATTAACAAAACAAAACTACTTTAAGAAAACAGAAATGTTAAAAGAACAACCTTAAGAAAAAGAAGAAAAAATAGAAAACTTAAACAAAACTATTACTAACAAATTTAACTCTGAAGACAAAAAAGTTATGGACAATGCTGTTGCTGCAATGAATAAATTAGTTAATACTCTTGAAGCTAAAAAAAAATTACTTTTTAAAATTGTACTATTTAAAGTAATGAAACTAAAGATCTAGTTAATTAGATTAATAAATTTAAATAAGCTGCTATTGCTAATGCATGAACTGAAGCTAGAAAACTTGCAATTGCCTAAATATATATGAAGAACAATTTAAAAAATTGGCTTAAAAGACTTTAAAATAAATATTTTCAATTATAAAATAAAGAGAATGTCTTTTGATTTAAAACTTGATTTTTGAAGCAATTCAAAATAGTTAAGAAGAAAGCTATATAGTAATAAAAATTTTTTAATTTTAAACAAAGAGCCAACATTTTTGACACATATATTGCTCAGTTTAAAAAGCTTTGAAAAAAAGTAGATGCTAATAAAAACTTTTCAGATAATTTTATTATTTAGTTTTTTATTAAAGAATTGCAACTTGAATATATAATACTTGCATAAGCATCATTTTTGAATTCTTAGCTACTGCTATTAAAGAAACAAAATATTAAGAACTAGGAAAAGTAATGGCTGCTTCAGAAAAAGATGATGTTAATAACATTATCAAATAACTAGCCCAACTATACATCAACTCAGTTATGACTCAACCTTAATCAATATTACAAGCTCAACAATATTTACAACCTCACATAGTCTACATTGTAGAAAAAGAAAATAACTTCAGACTTAACTTTGTTTTTTTTTTTTTTTTATAGTTAAAGTCTCTATCATAGGGATGTGATATTTTATTCAAGTTTTGTTAAGAAACAGGTACCTCTAGGGGCTCCCTTATATTGGAGGTTACAACTAGCCACACATGCACTTTTGGTGCCTAATTTAAGTAGTCCACTTACATATTGCTATATAAGTTCTACACTAGTTATCATACTTGCAAGCTAACTAGGGGTCTTGTCTATTTAAACCTTCTGCATATGCAATTCTTCTTGTATCATAAGAACATTTTAAGGCTATACCCATCCAAGTTTTCAATGCTTATTGTTATCTTTAGAACTACTTTATCTTTGATAGGAAACTTACTAGAGCCTTTATGTCTTACACATATAAACCTAGTTTTATGCAACATGCTATAGTTACCTAACACTTGCAGTCACAGTGGTTACCTGTTTAACTGCTATGTTACACTATTTTTACTTTTGTAAAGTTTACTAGAACCCCAGCATCTATCTTTCCAGCATCTTCTTCATCATCCTCTACTAGCTGCAACTCAGAACTGTCAGTCTTATTCCAGACTACCAATCCAAATAGCCCAGTATGGTATACTTATGTATTCTTTTTTCTCTGATAAATCTGGTAGCCTGGTTGGTTATATGCTTTTCTACACATATTTGACATCTGGTTTTAATCATCAGTTTCTATAAAGATGTTTCATAAGCTTCAACTGGTCTGATGGTATCATCAAAAGTTCATGCTATCTCTTTACTCAGGAATTTTCAAGTATGTTTCTGTTACCTTGGTTTTTTAGTCTTCTACATCTGATGGTCTTATCATGGATTTGCACTGAAGTCTTATGCAATACTGGTAAACATTCCTTTATGTATATGTAATGTTACACTTCGCATAGATGCCTGAGCTCCCAAAATCAGGGGACCTGACCTGGAGTACCTGAGTAACAGCCACATAAGACCAACCAATCGACAGAAGACAGTTACGTAATGCAGATATAATTTTCAAATTTCATTATAGGTGGGATTTGAACCTTAGACCTGCCACTTGGAGGATGACAACCCAACCACTATACTAGAATTAATATCCTCAGACTTAACTTTGTACAAAACAGAACTCCCTGTTATTATTATAGTAATTCTGAACATTTTATAGCAAATTGTAAAAGAAGATGTAATGAAAAACAAAAAACAGAAACTTTGAAGAAAAAAGAAACAACAATAATAATTACAATAATAACAACAAAAAAGACTATTACAACCAAAGTAATAATTATCAAAAAGACAGAAGCAGAAGCAGAAGCAGATCTAGAGACAAAAGCTATTTAGGAAGAAATAAATCAAAGACAAAAGTCAAAAGGAATGAAGACCAAGATTTAATTACTCACTTTTACTTTATTATTAAGATATAAATATAGCTAAAGTACAAATTACTTCAAATACTAATAATTGAAAAGAATTGTTAGACAACTATTCTATTAGAACTGCTCTTACTGCTTATATTATAGCAAAAAACCAAGAAATTACTAAACCTTATTATACATCTATTATTACTTCTATTAAATATTATATTAATATTCAAGACTAAACCTATTCTGCTATTATTGACAGCAGAACTTCATCAGTATAATTTCCTACCAGACAATAAAAGAATTAGAATTAAAAATAGAAGAACCATTAAAGAATATTATTGTTACTATTACTAAAACTACTTTCAAACTATTAGAAATTATTAAAAACCTACCTATTAAAGTCCAAAGATAATTTATTCTTTTAGATATAAAAGTTGTATTTGTTACTTTTTATCATTACTATTAGAAAATGATTGGTCAAAAAAAGTAAAAGCTAACTATAACTAGAAAACTTCCTAATATACTATTTATTAAAAAGGAAAAAAAATTGTTTTTAATACATTTTATAAGCAAAAACAATCTTGAAAAAAACAAGCTATTTGCACTATTTCAAAAGATTTTAAACTATATGAGCAGAAATATTTAACCTTTTATAAAACTTATATTTTCTTTATAATTTCTGAGAAAGAAAATTATACTAAAAGATTAACTACTTATTTACAAAGAAGAAACTATTTTGTATATTATATCTGCAACAAGACTACTCATCAATATGAAAACTATTCTAAAAATCAATACCAACATTGCAACAAATATAGTTATCAACCTATCAACTGTCCCAACAGACCAAGAAGACAATTAGCTTGCAAGAATTGCAAACAAACTACTTATTTGTTTAAAGACTGTCTAGAAAACTAATGCTATAGCTGTAATAAGTATAGTTATATAGAAATAGATTGTTCTATTGCTTAATTAAAGCTTGATAATCTAACTTATAGATATGAATGTAATTAAGACCAGGTAGACAATTCTACTATAGCAAAAAAAAAACTTATTATTGTTGTCTTTAATTTACTTCACAATAACCAAAAAAATTATATAAGCTAAAAACTTAATTTGCTTGTACTGCTTGCTATAAGAGCTACTATGAAGACCTTGATCTTGATAAATTAGAAACTTATAAATATTATTCAACAGATCTAGAAAGAGGAACTCTTGTTCAATGTAAAGTGTTTAATATTTAGAAACCTTAATCAAAAATATATTATTTAGAAAATATGCAAGAAGACCTATAGTTTTATGAATTAGAATATATGTATGCTTATAAAGTTAGTTTAGATCTGCAATATAATTCAAATTATGAAATTTAAAATAGAATTAAACACTATACTAAGTCTAACAAGAGTGCTAAAAGTCAGTATAACTTGAACAAAATAGAATTTATTAACTTGCTAAAGTTTTATTAAAAAAAAAATTTAGACTATAAAAAAAGCTATATAAGAACAAAACTATAATAGATATAATTATGAAAGAACTTCTGATGAAATTATTATCTTATTTTGAACAAATAAGTAAATCTTATTAATAAAGAAAAAGCCACCTTACAACAAATCTTAGATGAATTTTTTAATATTGCTTATTTAGACTTTGATATTCAAAAAGCAATAAAAAATTTAAGAAAAAATTTTGAAGAAAAAGTAGTTCTTTGTTACAAATATTCTTTTTGCCAAACAATATACAAAATTGGAAAAATACTAAGAGTATTGTAATGAATGTTACTAAGAATTAAATAAGTTAATTCTTGCTAAAGAAACCATTCTAGAAAAAAAAAATATTATAGAAGTGATAGAGTTACTAGAAGAAACTACTATTTTAGAACTAATAAAAATAAGAAAAAACACTTTTTTTAAAAAAAGAAAGAATAAAAAAAATGATGAAAAAGATCAAATTATTATTAGATTAGAAGCCAGAATTCAATATCTTGATAATAATTAGAAACACTTATAGCAAAAGCAGAAGATGAGATTATATAATATATAGTTCTATTCACTGCTTTTGCTGTAGATGTTTTCAATTTTAAAAAGATGTTAGAATTTTTCTAAGATTAAATAACTCATTACCAAAAATAAGCAAACTATTATTCTTATTTGGCTTTTGCATTTTAAAATTTTTGAATCATTCAAGACAAGATTAAAACCTATTAGACTTAAAGATTTAAAAGACCCAAAAAATCCAAAAGATTCAGAAGACCCAAAAGATTCAAAAGACTAAATAAACATAAAAAACTTAAAAAAAATAAAAAACAAAAGCTAAAGAATTATTATTTAAAAAAAAATTATCAACAGAAGAAGAAATTTGCATAGGCTTTGCAAAGAAATGTATTAAAAGAAAAAAATATATATACAATAGATAATCTAATACTATATAAGAAATATGCTTTAAAAAAAACAAATACTGTAAATATAGAACCACTTACTAAAGAATAAGAATGGTTGTTCAAAAAATTGTTAGAAGAATTTGCTAATTATTTGTTAAAGATATTACAGAACTTGGCAGAACAGATAAAATTAAACATTATATCTATACAGAAATATACTATCTGTTAAATTATACCCTTATAACATGCTTTTTAATAAACAAAACTTTATTAAAGAAATTGAATAAATGCTTAAAAGCAATATAATTCAACTATTAGAAAGCTCTTGGGCATTATCTGTTATTATAGTACAAAAGAAAAATGAAAAGTTAAAATTTTGTGTAGATTACAAAAAACTTAATAATATAACTAAAAAGGTTGCCTATTCTTTACCAAGAATACAAGAAATATTAAATGCCTTATCTGACTCACAATGGTTTTTAATTCTAGATTTAGCTAATAGTTATTGGCAAGTTATAATAGATCTAAAATATAAAGAAAAGACTGCATTTATTACAAAATATGATACTTATAAATTTAATATAATGCTATTTGGATTATGCAATGCACTAGTAATATTCTAATAACTTATGGACAAAATATATAAAGAAATCATATGAAAATTTGTAGTTGTCTATTTTGATAATACTAATATCTATTTAAAAACATTTGAAAATTATTTGAAACATCTAAAAAAAATGTTTTAACAGATTAGAGATGCTAAACTAAAATATAACCTTGATAAGTATAATTTTTAGATAAAATTATTATCCTTTTTAGAACATACTATTAGTTTAAAAGAAATAGCCTCAGATCTTACAAAAATTGATGCTATACAAAAATTCAATCTTCTAAAAACATTACTAAATTATAATCTTTTTTTGGTTTAGCTGAATATTATAGACAATTTATTCAAAACTTTTTAACAATAGTCTAATCTCTTAACAAACATTTATATAAAGATAAACCTTATTATTTTGCAGAAACTCAAATTTGCTAAATATATTTATGATATAATTATTATATTATTATTATATAGCAAAAATATTATATAGTTTATTATAGTTTATATATATATAAATATTGTAAATATATAAATATTGTAAATATATTATAAATATAGATGTCATTTTAGAGCAACCTATTATCATGCCAATCTTGTAATTAGCCAATCAAAATTAATTATATGAACTATGTAATCAATTTATATTAATTGTCACTTACATAATTCATGTAATTGATTTTAATTGGCTAATCATATATACTTAAAAATTCTATTAAAAAAAAAAAAATAAATAAATACAGACATAATAATAGAATCACTAAACTAAACAAAAAACTCCCATAGTGCTCTTCTGCCAGTTTCTTTAAGATTTAGCCTTGCAACTATATACTCTCTAGAATCTAAATACTTAGGTTTCCTGTAAGATACCAAACAAGTTAATAAAATTAACATTATATGACTTCTAGTCAGCATCGACTCTACTAACTCCAATTGAATATAACTAACAACTCCAATTATGATAACTCTAATAACAACTCTAATTACAATAACTTAAATAATAACTATAAAAAATATTAGCAAAAAAAAAAAAACACAGATTAAAAAAAATAAAAAACTTATTAACTCTAATAATAACAGCTTCAATAAACCTTTACATTTTGATTACAAAATTCAAATAAAAAAAATACATAAAGAAAAGTTAGTTTTGATAACTAAACAAGAAAAACTAAAAAAAAAACTTATTCTAAAAATGTTCTAGTTCTATTTTGCATCCTACTGCCATCTTTAAATAAAAAATATTCAAAAAAGAAAAAAGTTAGATCTGATTACAAAAAAAAAAAGAATAATAAAAAAACAAAAAACTAATACTTATTAAAAAATAACAATCTAGAAAAAAAAAAGAAACATTGGTCAAATAATAATAAAAAAAAAAGTAACTAAAAAAAACTTAGCTTTTTTGTATACAAATCCAAATTGAATTATTAAACCACTAACCTACCTGCTATTTAATTCACTAACATATCTACCTGCTATTAAAATCAAGCTATTAAACCACTAATTATTCACTGTTTTAAAACTACTAACCTAGCTACTGCTAAGATAACAAACTACTAAATAGAGTAATACCAATGATGAATTATATATAGAAAAAAAAAAGTTAGTTTGAAAGTTTAAAAACAAAAAAAAAATGAAAAAAAACAACTTTTTTATTATACATAAATCTGCTATTTAATTCACTAACCCACTTGCTGTTTAATTTACTAACTCACTCACTATTTAATTCACTAACCTATTCACTGTTTAATTTACTAACTACTTGCTATTAAAATTAAGTATCTACTTACTATTAAATTAAAAATTATCTGTTGTTTTAATTACTATAGTTACTTCAAACTGCCAAAATCATATAACTGAGTATCAAAAAGAAAATCAGTTAAAAAAATAAAAATAAAAAAAAACAAAAAAAACTTCTTAGTGAAAGATGAAATACAAAGTTTTTAGTAAAATGACATAACTCTGACAAAATGGCAAACACTAGTAAAATTACACTACAATGTTTAATCAGCAATGATTTTGATCTAAAAAAAAAAAGTATTAGTTGAAAGCAAGAAAAAAAAACAAAGAAAGAAAAAAATAACTCTGAAATGCTAAAATTATATAGTAACATTCTAATGGCAACAACTTTAACTTAGAAGAAGAAAAAGTTTAATTAAAAGGCAAAAAAAAATAATTAAAAAAATCTTCTTAATGAAAGATGAAATACAAAGCCCTTAACAAAATAATGAAGCTCTGATGAAATAGTAAAACCCTAATAAAAGGCAAGTCTCTAGCAAAAAACAAAAGTAACACTGAAATGATTATGATGTTCTACTAGCAATAACTCCAAGATAACTTTAATCTAAGAAAAAAAGAAGTCTTAGTTGAAGATAAAAAAGAAAAAAACAAAAAAAAAATTTTTAAAAGAAAAGTAACTCAAAAATGATAAAATCATTAGTAACATTCTAATTGAAATAACTCCAAAATGACTTTAATCTAAAAAAAAAATAGTTAAAAAAAAAGAAAAAAAATTCTTAGTAAAAGATAAAAGATAAAACTTCTAGTAAAATGGCAATACTTTGGTAAAATGATGAAACTCTGATAAAAGACAGGCTTCTAGCAGAAAGCAAAAGCAGCTCTAAAATGCCAAAATGACTCTAATCTAAAAAAAAAAACAAAAAAAAATAAAAAGAACTTCTGGATGAAAAGCAGACTGGTCAACATTATGGCAAAGCATTAAAAGTCAAAGTGAAACAAAATGTACAAGTATGAAGAGGAATAGAAAATTAGCAACACTAATTAAATGTGTAAATGAAAAACTACCTGTACTCAAGACCTTGGCACAAAGATGACCAGATTTATACAAAAATGCAATTTGTATACTATGTAATAAAGATTATGAAAAGGATCAAGACCACCTAGTAACATGCAATAAGTATAAAAAAGGATAGAACAGTACAAAAAATATGTTAATTGATTTGGCATGAACAGTATTAACAAAAGAAACTCAGAAAAAGACAAGTAAAGAAGAACTTAAAAAACTTTTATAGGAAACTTCAAAAGAAGAAAGATTTGCAAGCAGATCTAAAATTATTAAAGGTCTAATACAAGAAAAAGCCAAAAAGTTGGTACAAGATATTACACAATCTTTAAAAGAAAGCAAAAACTTTATAATAGTGTTCACAAATACAGTATGGAATGGTTTTTTTGAAAATATATAGAAAAAACATTGTAATATTGTTGCCGAATGGGAAAAATTAGTAGGAATTAACACTACAATTAAAAAAAAGAAAAATAACAAACAAAACCTTTCAAGCAAGAAAACATAAAAAGAAGGAAAAGCTACAAATATAGATGAACAAAACTGAGTCATGAGGAAGGAAAAAGAAAGGAACAAGATTCAAATTCAGAAAACATAGTTTAATTCAGTTTTTAGTTTTGTAAATAGAAATGTAAGATCTTTTTTTAGGGTCTTATTGACTAGCTTGGTATAGCCTTAGGTCAGGAATAATCTTCTGGTTCATGCAGCAAACTACTCCTAAGCACTCATAGAAGTAGTCAGGAAATGTTGAACCAAAATTTAAGCCAACTTTGTATAATATATATACAAGAATCTTAATAAAGGTGCTTGGCATAGCTGTCTAAGTTAAAAAAAAAAAAAAAACTATTAAAGATGGTAAGTAATATATAGTAATATATAGTAAATAATCATTATCTATTATTAAATATTGGTTAAAAAAAATTATATTTTAATTAAATAATATCTTGTAATATATAGCACAAGTTATAATTTAATTATTCAATAATATATTATCTAGCAATTATGTTATAACTTATGCTATATATTACAAGATATTATTTAGTTGAAATGTAATTTTTTTTTAACTAGTAAATAAATATTATTAGATTATATAGCAAAAATTAACTAAAAAAAAAGCATAAAAAAAATATAAGGGTTTGAAAACTTTTGTAAACATTAAGTTTAGAGAATTTGAATGATTTTTTTGAAAAAGATAAAAATAATCTTAATCTACTACAAGTTGAAGATTTTTAAAACCTATTATATGTTCTCAATAAATTTTTTAAAGAAAAACTAATTTTGACTTTTAATGATTTTAATTAGATAGAAATGTTTTCTTTAGCTTTATTAGAAAGTACTGATATAATTTGTGTCATATCAAGTTTTTATAATAAATCTATATTTTCTAATATTATTGTAAATAGTTATAAAAATAAAGAAGAAATAAATTAGTATGACTTGGTATGTATTTTAACATTTATTTAATAATAAAAAAAAGTTAATATCAATAAGCAAAATAACTTTCAAAGTTAGATAATTTTTTTATTTTTATTTAATATCAAGAGTAAATTATAACTAATATAAATATTATCATAAAAGTCCTTCTGATACTCAAATTTTATTAGGCAAATAAAGAACCACTAGAGTTTGTCTTAGTTCACGATATAAGAAAGTTGATAAATTATGAAACTTTTCTAAATTAAACCTACTTGCATATTACAGTTGTATACTATTAGATAGTATAGATAAAACAGTGTATATAGTTCTAATATTTAATAAAACAAATAAATATTTAATGAACTGTTTCATGCTCTAATGCTAAATTAAATTTAAAAGTGCTTATTTTAAGTATATATTATATGTTGATATTAAAGATACTAACTTTAAAGTATCAGTATGTCTAGATTTGTATATCAATATATTAAGTATGTGTTATATATCAATTAGTAACAATAAATCAATTATTATCGATTTAAATAGATTTAATAATAATTAATTTATATTCAAATTTTGATATATATCAGTTTATTGATATGTATTGATTTTGATATATATCGATATATAACTAGTTTGCTAATATATATTATTATATTCTAATTAATTAATATTGATTATTTAATATATTAATTAGTATTTATCTAAAAAATTTCCTGATGAAGGTGAGACCTTTTTATCTTTTTTTTAAAAAATAAACTATAATTGACTAATCTTAAAAATACACAAAGAGCACTTAGAATTTTTTAACAAAATTCTTAGTCTATGTTCAAAAAGATATATACTTTAGTAATGGCTTATATAAATAATTCACTTTGAATTGCACCTAACAAAATCTTTCTTACAAACATCCTGAATACTGCTTTCTTTTTTTACAAATTTATCAATATAAAGATCAACCTTTCAAAATCTGTACTAGTTACAAACTCAACAAATCTATATAACTTTATACTCTTTGATAAAAAGTAACTAACAGTAATTAATAATAAAAAACTATTTAAATACTTGAAAACATAGTTCTTAATTAACAAAAAACCAAATTAGTACAAAAAGAAATAATAACTAAAATCATAATTAATTTAAAAAAGCTACAATTTGCTAATATAACAGAAAAACAAGCAATTTATATTATAAACTATGTTATTATCCTATAACTTTTTTATTAACTCTACTTTTTATTTCTTACTTCAGCTCAAACAAACAATCTTAACAAAATATGTACTTAATTAGTTAAATATAAAGCAAAACTAGTCTAAGAAATTCCTAACTTCTTTTTACATAATCTGAATATTTATTTATTAACAAATATAGTTTAAACACAACTTTTAGCACTAGTCCTAATACTTTAAAAAAACTTAAACCACTTTGATTTTGACTTCTTTTTTTTGAAACTACATTTACAACAACTACAGAATACTGCATTCACTAATATCTCTATTCTAGTATAACCTCTAATTTTCTTGATAACTCAAACAAATACACAAACTGGTCAAATTGTACTAGTATTATATACATTGGGCATATAAACCTCAAAAGATAGTAATAACTAGCTCTATTCAAAAAAATTTATGAACACCTCTATAAATCAAATATTAATGCAATATTCTAGAGTTTTTTACCTTAAAAAAAAACTAAACAAATACAACATTTATTGCATTAAGTAATATCTAAATGCCACTAACATAAAACTATTAATATAAAACTAATTTTATCATAATATCAAAAAATACCAAAAGGCTAATATCTATATTAGTTTTATATAATACAAAATTTAATAGCTACATTCACAAATCTATTTTTAACATATTTACAATGCAATTCACATATTTTGGCAAATTGAACTCTTATTAAAAAAAACTAAATAATTACAAACAATTTAACTTTTAAAAAAATTTATAATTCTTTTAATAAGAATCTTAAAACTCAATACTACATATTATTATCTGACAATACACTAATAGCCTATAAAGAATTCAACTTAAATAATACATCTTATTATACTAAATATTACTATTTTAATATAATAAAACCTATCTACAACCTTTAAGTAGACTGCAAAAGAAGAATCTATATCAATTTAGAAGACTTTAAAAAAGCTCTAACATTAACCTTATCAGTAATATCAAGAACTTATAACCAAATAGTACATTTAACCTTGGCCTGTTCTTTATACTTCTTTATAAACTCATCAATATTACTCTGAAATAACTTTGTAAAGACCAACTTTAATACAAAAACCACAACATTCTATATAACAAGTGAATAACAAAATATTAAGAATACTTCTTAAATAGTAACAAAGTGTTACTTTCAATACTCTTATTTAACTTTTAGATATTTTAATAATTTTTGACCATTCCATTTGAACATATTAATAACTACATTAAACTTTATACTTATCTTATTAAGTCTCAGCAATTTGATAAAAATATATACTAATAACTTCTTTTTTGTCAATCTTATTAACTTTATATATTCAATTCAACTACATAATTATCTAATATTAGATAAACAACAATACATCTTTTTTCTTCTAATACTAAAAGTCTTGGCATATAATCATGTACTTACAATGATTTTTAACAAAGATCTTCAAATTCAAGAAACTTCAAGTATTATCTTTTTACTAAACTTTGTATTTTAAAAGTTTTTATATAATCTGTTTATCTTAAAACTTCTAAGAAATTCTTGCACTTATCTAGTAAAAACTATATTAAAACAAGTATATCAAATTATAAACTATTTAATATGGTTTAACTAACAACAAATTTCATTATAACATACTTTTTAAAATAACATTAATTAATTACTAACTCTACAATACATATTATATAGAGAAAAACCTTTAACTTTAATAACTAATTCAACTTTTTTTACAATAAAAAACTTCAAAATCAAACTGATATCTGAAGAGCTACCTATCTATCTTTTTTATTACTGAAAAAATACCACATAACATTCAAATCACTTCTGTGCAAAATGTTATAATATATCAAAAACTATTATACATCTTCTAATATGTCTTAGAAACAATTCAGATCTCAAAACATTAATAAAATATATATTACTTAAAACTGCAAACAAGTTAGAAATATACTGCTATGATACAAGAAAATTTATTCAAGCCTTTACTTATAACTACATCAACAAACAAATTACATTAGAAATAATAACCAATGATATTTTGACACTATTTAAAAATAACAAACACAAATATAAATATGCTTTTCTTATTTACTACAATATTTTTATAATATATAAAAAAATCTAACTCACTTCTAGAGCAATACAACACAAACCTGTTGTTCTAATTCCATTTTCAGTATAACTACTAATACTAGTCAAAACTACATCAGTCTTATGTTTTATACTAAATAAAAAAATACAACTCTATGTTGTGCATGAACAATTTTCTCTTCATCAGCTTATCAAAGACTAGAGGTTTATCAACCATTCTAGCAAAGAATAGGTCAAGAGTAAAGTAGCTCTTATCTTCATCTCTCTTAGTATAGTTTTTTCATCATGTATCTTACATATATGCATAATTAACTAATTAATAAAAGAGATAGAGGATAGACCTCTCTTTAAAAAAAAAAAAAATTAGGTAAAGAATATACATAAATTGTAAATGGTTAATAACAATAGCTAATTTTTATTAAACATATTAGTCGCAATTTTTATCTATTAAAAATATAAATAAAATCATTACTATCTACAATTAATTACAAAATAAAATTATTATTTGTATATATACCAAAGCTTTCAGAATTATCAATAATATCAAGTTTAACTTGAGCAGAATCAGGTTGAGGCAAATCTAAATAAATAATATATTTAAATAAATATAACAATTTTTAATATAAATTAATTAAAAAATAAATACTTTTAAGCGCATTTGAAATTAACTTTGTGCAAATTATTTTACTAGTATATATTTCATCAGAATGTATTGAAATCGGCAACGTTTTAATAACTTTATCAGCACCTAAGAATTGCTGTTTAATTTCATTATCATCTGAACTATTTATCTTTTCAAGCCAACAATAAATTTTATTATAGGATCCCAAAGCACTAGGCCTTTTTTGTGGATCTAAATCCATACACTGCTTTGCCAATTTAACATAGCAGTTGGGAGTTCCAGAAGCAAATTCAGGCCGTAATCCTTTGCAAATTTTTATTGCAAGTTTATGATCAAAATCATGACCATCAAAAGGTTTTTGACCAGTTGACATTTCTGTCATGATAATACCAAAACCATAGATATCTGCTTTTTTTGTGAACGGTTCACCTAACAAAACCTCTGGTGCCACATAAGGCATAACACCATAAATATCACTATTTGATTCATTTTCGTTTTCCTTTTTAGACAATCCTAGGTCTGCGATATAAGACTGCATGTTTTTACTAATGCCTTCATTTTGTAAAATATTCCCACTATGAAAGTCTGCATGAACATATCCTGCAAGATGAATCTTACGTAAGTCGTATAAAATATCTTTAAGTAGGTTTAATTTAGTTTTCCAGGTAAGAACACAAAAGTTTCTTCTTAAAAATTTGTGAAGACATCCATTATCAGCATATTGAAATACCATAATGTATTTATTTGTTTTTATGTCACAAGTTAATCCATATATCTTAAGTTGACTACCATACGCACCACATGTTACATGGTTCTCAAACTTTTAAAGTTAAATAAATAAATTAAATGAATTAAATAAATTAGTTTAATATTTATTTAATAAATTATTGAATAAGCAAATTTAACTTACTTCTTTTAAAGAACCAGACAAGGTTTTGAGTGCAACGATTCTGGATGCTCCACGTGATCTTTTATTTCCTTCAATTTTTCGTATACCATCCAACCAGGTTGCCGAATATACAGAGCCAAATCCTCCTTTACCAATTTCTTTAACATCAAATAATCTATCAAATGAAATCCATTCAATTGCACCATCATATGCAAAGGTTCTAAGTTGGAACTTTTTTATACAATCATCAATATCTCTATTTCTACTTGTCCACTTTGTTGTTTCTATATCAGGGTCGCATGATAAACACCATGCTGGTTGTGTGTTATCTTCATTACAATGCGCACATTTACCATATTCAGAGTAGCTTCATAATCACACAATATATAATATATTGATTTTATTATTTCATCTGCCATGTTATTTTAAACCTTATCTCGAATGTAAATGATTTTTTACTTACCGACTAAATTAATGCGAATGAAATGATTTGAAGGG
>CAJVQA010004203.1:0-17999 GCA_910591915.1 Cetraspora pellucida | reverse complement strand
TATCATGGATGATAATTTTTTTATCTTTAAAAGGAAAATATTGTGAAAGTGACATACCGAAATTTAGTAAGGTTGAAAAATTAATCGATTCACATTCTTAGAAACTAATAATTTGAATAATCAAAAAGTTATCTTAATATATCTGGTATATATGTATATATATATAAGTATAGTACGTATATTATTATTTGTTAAATAAATTTTGGCACAAGTATTCATGTATTTGGAAATAATTAGTTTATATTATTATTTGTTAATAAATTTTGGCGCAAGTATTCATGTACAGTTAGACCTCTCTATAGTCACCTCCTCTATAGTCACATTTGCTTATAATCACAAATTTTAAAACCAACTTACATAACACTTATAAAATTTAACCTCCAGCACAAACTCTCTATAAGCACTAAATTCTCAAAACCAAGGGTGTGATTATAGAGAGGTTTGACATGTATAATTTGTGCATATTGAAATAACAAGGTTCTTATTATATATTAGCGTATTATTTTCTGTTTGCAAATGCTTCATTTAATCTCTATTTTACCAATAAATATATATATATTTAGTTTTTTTTTCTTAAGGTATACTCTTTAATTACTTCAATTACTATAATTACTATGTAAAGAATATTTACTATACTGTCTATTACTAGCGATTGTTTTCCTATCGCTATAGTGATAACATAAATATAGCGATAGGCTATTAATTTGATATGCATCATGGAAAATATTCATATGATCCGACAGGGGGGTGGTATATAATTTGGTTTATTTTGTAACAAGGGTTAGCATCACAGTTACATATTGATCTACATATTGTATAAATCGTATTCTTGATATTGTTATAAACTACAAGCCTTAAATGCATCAAAAAAATAACCCCGGACACGGTCCCAAATCAACGTGATCATGGCTGATCATACGATCAAAATCGCGAAGTTATGAACGTGTCAATAAACAATACATATCAGATATTTATATATTTCATATTATCTCTTACTACGGTATCTACCTATCTCCTTTTGTTTTTTATATTACTTTTTACTATTTTTTTCCATTTTTGTTTTTAAACTGTTTTTATTTGTTTTTTTTTTTGATAGTTTTTTTGTTGACCGTTGGTTCCTAGTGTTATTGTATCTTTCTTTTTGTTCTTTGTTTAATTAAAAACTATTTTTAATTTTTATTATTATTTTTTGTTATCTTTAAGACTTTAGGTTTTATTCGTTTTACCGTTGGTTCCTAGTGTTATTGTATCTTTCTTTTTGTTCTTTGTTTAATTAAGATTATTTTTAATTTTTTTGTTTTTTATTTTGTTACTTTTTAGACTTTAGGTTTTATTCGTTTTGACCGTTGGTTCCGAGTACCAGTATCTTTTTTTTTGTTTTTTTTTTTTACTTAAAATTACTGGTTCTTAATATTTTATTTTATTTTATTTTATTACAGTTTTTTAGATTTAAATTTGTCTTTTCGTCGTTGGTTCCAAGTATTTTGTATCTTTATTTTTGTTTTTTTTTTTTAATTTAAAACTTATCGTTTATTAGGTTTTTTTTTATTTTAGGCGACCCAACCATGAGATACACCTCTACGTGGTGGTTGGGATGAGTAGGAGAATTAGTCTTCGAAGCAAAGTAGGAGAATTAATCTCCGAAACCAAGTATCTCGCTTTTTTTTTTTTTTTTTATATATATATATATATTTAATTTTGTAATTTTTTGTATTTATAAACAAATAAAAATTAATAAAGTTATATAAAAATAAATAATCAAATTAAAAGTTATAAATTTTTGTTTTGAAAATAATATATTTTACGAATGTGCTAATAAATATCGTTATTATTAATAAATTAAAAATTTTACGACTCAAGTTAAAATATAACCAATATTATGCTTTATTGAATGTTTAAAATCGATTTATGAAAGTTAACTAGAATTGATTCTATAGTATCGAAGTCAAAATATTGGTCGACTTGCATTGCTAAATGCGGAAATTATGGCCGGTCATGCTTCTAAATCTGGAATTTATGAAAACAGCTGTAATTGGCTAGATATAAAAACTACGGATAATAATAATTTTATTAAAGTAGATAATCATTCACCGATTTAGCTAATTCTTGCTGATAGCTTTAATTAACGATTCTGTCCCATAACTCTTGATAGGCCACGAGTATGATTTTTCTGTGCTTAGGGATTATTTCATACCCCACACTATTATAACGTCGCCTCAACCTTGTAGTGTACCACTCAATTGAATATATCTTAGAACTTCTTGCAATTGCTGGTGTGCAAGAAGCATATCTGTTTTGTAGAGAACACTTTGAAATAATAAAAGATTATATTAAGTAAGTTTCGCATTTTATATACTCTTAGCGATCGTATTCTTAGCATTATATAAATTAATAAATTCGATAATTTTTCAATCCAGAAAGTTAAAATGGAGTCGTTCATATTCTCCAATAAAAATAATTACCATTGTAACACCTGAAGCGCGTTCAGTTGGAGATGCACTAAGAAAATTAGATGCAAAATAGTTAATTAATTCATATACGGTGATGTTGTACGTATCAAATATACATTTAGACAAAGTATTGGATGCTCATAGGTAAATTTTATACGGATCTAATGCTTGCATTTTATCCAACTATAATGTTATAATTAATTTGATTTTTATATAAAGGGTTCGAAAATCTGTTGATAATATGCAATAATGTCAATGGTATAAAACAAAAAAAGATCAATTTACACGCTATATATTTAGAATATTAAGAATATTTTATATTTAATGATTTATATAGGTAGTCAAAGAAGCAAGTCCATTTAATAGGACAAGGTAATTTATGTTTCTTGATTAAGTTCTGAATTGAAATGTTAATCCCCAATTTTTCGTACTAGATGGGAAAACTAATGAATGCGTTCATTGTGAAACCGTGGAACTCTATCCGCGTAAACATCGCATGGTTATGGATATGGAAGTATTCAAAAAGCATGCCGATGTTCAAATACGTAATGATCTTATCGATTGACAGATTGATATTTGTTCAGTAGAGGTAAATAAATTGATGAATGAAAAATTCTACTATCACAACGAATTGATTATCCTGAATTTATCTTAGGTACCAGCTTTATTCACCGAGAATTTTTGATAATCAAGAGATTCGAAAGGATTTTGTTTATGGTATTTTAACATCTGATTTATTGAGGAAACCCATTTATTGCCATCTTGTTACCCACTGCAATAGTGCGATTAATGAACAAATAAATTAATTAATTATTCATACATCCATTATTTTATTGAATTGAATCTAAAATATTTCATTTCAATTGTCCTTTATGAATATTTTCAACAGGAGATAATCATGCATGGCTGGTTAAAATGCTAAGAGAAGTTCATTTATTGGTAAGATTACATCATTCAAATATTGTGGATTACAAACATGCTTGGTAGAGCATCATCAGTTGACAACTTTTGGTAAATCCCCATTGCATTAATGATATAAATTATGTTTGTGACTATAAGATTATATTATAAGTGTAATATTTATATAGATTCTATTTGTTTTCTATTGCTTGAAATATTTTTCTTTTTTTTTTTAGGCCCACCAAGTTTAATGTTTATTAATATTAATGGAACGTGCTAATGGTGGCAATTTAGAAGAATTCAACCATCCACTTTTTCCATGCAAAAAGATTCTAATGGTCATCATCTTACACCAAAAGAACGTTTACTTCGTGCGGGGATGTTTCAACCAAGTCATTTAAATGATCAACCGACCCTCAACTCTCCTTTACCTTCAAAATAATCTTTGAACCTTCGTGAAATTTGTTCTTTATTTATGAATATTTGTTAAGGTTTGGCTCATTACATGGACAGGGTATTATCCATCGAGATTTAAAACCTTCTAATTTACCATTACAATATGATAACTCGGAAGATTCGACTGTAATGTTCGTATGTCAATATCATCTACTATATTTACTATCTATATTTATTATCTATAATTATCTATAACAATCTATTTATTTTATATATTATTTAGACCAAGAGTATTGATATCGGATTTTGGTGAATGTGAAATTTTAGACCAACTCTCCGAACGTGATAGACCTGGTGCTACTGGAACACTAGAAATTATGGCACCAGAACTATTAACCGGTAATTACAACGTACAACAAATATATCATGTATTAAATCTATAAATCTATATAAATATTTAGTTAATGAAATCTTTATATAGTTGATGAAAGAGGTCGTTATTTTAAAGAATATTATCAAAAATCAGATATGTGGTTACTTGGAATGGTACTTTATTATTTATGTTACTCAAGACCAATATTATCAAATTGAAGATGTTGATACAAGGAATTATGCATTTTAATTGGTTGGTATTTTTTATAGGGTCATTGGCATTATTTCGAATTTTGCCAGCATTAAGCTTAATTTGGGCCAAAATTCGAAATAACACCCATGTCCAGCATGACGGAAATTTGATTTGATTGGTCAAAACAACGTAAACAAGTAAACAATATGAATATTGTAGATTATTATACAAATTTATATATTTAGTATAAATAAATAGTATAATAAGAACAAACAACAATTTTAAGCTTTAAGAGTAGGGGTGACATAGATCATTTGTTATATAATTTTTTAGCAAATAAATTTTTTTATATAAAAAAAAAACATATTACTAATAAAATTTTTTAGTATTTTTTTTTTTTTTACTTAGATAGTCATGCTGATGTATTTTTATTAAGAAAATATAAACACTAATGTAAATATTACACATTTAATTTTGAAGATTCAACTTTTCCAGCTGTTTCTTTGAGTGCTTAGGAGCAACCTATTACATTAGGCAGTAACAAAACCACCTGGAAGGTTATTTCTAATCATTATCTTACAATAAAGTATTACCAAACTGATAACACTTTCTTGTAGGAAAGTGAAAAAAAAAACTAAACTAAATTCAATTAAAAAGGGATACAGAAAAAAAAAAAAAAAAAAATAAGTGTCAGCGAACACATCTTATTATAACTATTCCAATAAGGTTACTAATACTTTAAACCTGTATTAAGGATCTAACTACACTTTAACCTGTGCTAAAAGAGTAAAAATTCTATATACATGATTCTAGAAATTATTATATATTTTTAATTTGTTATAATTCTCTAACTTAAATCCTTCTTTATTTCTTCATTATATTATATATTAGGTCATACATATAATTGTTGTGTTCCTATTATATCATGTTACAACATGTAATTGATCAAAAAAGGAAATAGTAAACAATGTCGATCTTTTGTAGAGGGTAAGTCAAATTCTTCATTTTTGGATAAAAAAAAAATGAAATAGATGAAAAAGATTAATAAGTATAATATATAAAAAGTTAGACTAAAAAGAGTATTTTTAGTTGTTTGTTTTGTTTTTAAGTTTTTAATAACTTTTAATTAGAGTTTTTCTCTATTGTTTTCAGAATATCTTTCTGGTTTAGATATTAAACATATTAAGGAGTTTATTTACAGAAAAGTTTGATCTTGGCACAAATTACTAAAAGAGTTGTTTGCATTTCAGTTTTTTACATACTTTTAGTTCGTTAGCAACAATCTGCTTTATATATTAAAACAGAATCAAAGATATCATCTATTTAAAAACATAACTTTTTAAACTGTTTTGATGTTAGTTTAGTTTAAGTGATCATCAGAGAGAATTATTGTCTATTGTCATAAACTTTTTAGTATTATATTTAATTGTTATCAAAATTTAATAATACATAAATCTAAAACTTTTAATTATTTTAATAAAATTTTATAATTTATTTTATTTTAAAAAAAAGTATTTTATATATTACTAAGTTTTTCTGGATCAGCTTATGAGTTTTCTAAATTACCCAATTTTTATATATAAAATTTGTATAATATAAACAAAATTTTATATATAAATCATATGATATAATATGATTTGCTATATAATTACTATTAAAAATAATTTAGATCATTTTTACCCTTAAATAAACTTATATAAAATATAAATATATATTAATATGCTGTATTTTTAGATATTAAACAAGTTTATCTAAAGTTTAAAATTATAATTCATTAATAAAATTTTGTAAAATACAAAATTTTTTATATATTTTTATTAATAAAAATATAAATTTTGCATATTGCAAAATTTACTAATAAATTATAATTTTAGATTTTAAGTAAATTTAAAAATATATTATTTTAATATATAAAATTTTTTTAATTTTTTAAATAAAAATAAGTAAAATCAGTAAATTTTTATTAAAAAAAATATTTTTATTTATTTATTTATTTATTTATTTTAAATATTAACAGAATATTTTTATTTATTATTTATTTTATAAATCAAAAAAATTAAAAGAATATATATTAAAAAAATATATTTTTAATATTAAACAAGTTTATTTAAAGCTTAAAATTATCAATTTACAATTCTTCTTGTTGATCTTTAATTCTAAAACAAATGAAAACAAAATACAAGAATAACAAGAAAACAGGTTAACAAACATTCTTTAAACAATTAATAAAAAGGTTGTATCAGAAGAAAATACATATAGTATAACAGAGTTCAGAAGACAAAAGAAGTTATATTAAGATATTAATAAGAAATAACAATCTTTTCAACACAACAAATAGAATTTTTTGAAAAATTGATATTATTTTAAAAAAACAAAAAACAAAATATATGGTAACTATAATAACAATAAATAATAACAAACAAACAAAACTCATTATTTAATTAGAAAATAGTAAGCATCACTATAGAATTAGTAATGTAATACTAACAACATACTAAAAATATAAAAAATTTAATTTTAGATACTAATTAGTCAAAAAAAAATTTTTTAATCTAATCTGTTAGAATATAAACAGATAGATAAAAATTGCAATATAAATATCATATTGTTACAGGGTTACAGCCTTTTTGGTACAATACAACCAAGTAACAAGGTTACCTGATACAGTGATTGACTATTGCAAATATATATAGGATGGAGGTATAGTAGTTTACTTTACTATATAGTAGCAGACAAACAGTTTAAGATAATAACAGTATATAGATTAACTTTTTATTAACAACATATATAGTAACAACCTTGCCTGTAGAAATTACTCTAGAGAAAGAATATCATACTTTATAATTAAAAGGTCATTATGTCTAAGTTGAAATATAGAAACTTAGAATTGGCAGAGAAGGAAAAAAATATCTTTTATATATCTTTTTATCTAGTAGAGATAGTGGGGGTTTGAGTAATATCTCTTGATACTGTACTTGGGATAGTGGAGATTGTGCAGAAGCAAGTGGAGTTTGTACAGAAATAGTTGAAACAATGTTTATATGTATTTATCATTTGTACTTAAAATACTTGGAGTTTGTATCAAGGTATTTGAGTCTGTACAGAGACAGTTAAGATTATACAGAGACATCTGGAAATTGTGTTGAGATACTTGGAATTATGCAAAGATACTTGAAGATTGTAAAAGAGATACTTGAGATTCTTGTACTATGTTATTTGACACAGTAAATTGTACTAAGATACATGAAACTTGTGTAGGAGTACTTGGAGTTTGTAAAACAATAATGACATCATAGATGTTACCCAATATCATGTGTCTGTATCACACTTCTAACAGTCAATTAAGATCCTATTTTTTAACTACTATATACTATAATATAACTATGCTAATAACTAATAATAAATATAATATAAAATACAATAATGAATATATAATAACTACTAATAATATAATATACTATACTATGCTAATAATTTACTTTGTAACAATATCTTATATTAGAAGAATAGGAGATAGAAATTGAAGATATGTAAATTATAAAATTTTGAACTAAGTTCTTAAAACTTCTACACAAAACCCAAGTAACATAAAACACATTATTAAAGATTTAGTAATATATAATCCAAAACATATTATATTTCATGACATACTGGTATATAGTCAAATATTAGAAATCTTAAGATTAATAAAAACAAGCTAGTTCAAAAAAAAGATAATTAAAGAGTAGACAGAAAAGCTCAAATTAATAAGCTTTAATTTAGATTCTTTTAAATACAACACAAATATAAACAAAGAAATAACATATTAAGAAGAAAAAAAAACAAATAAAGAGCAAGAACTGGTAATACTAGAAGAATAAATGAAAAGTCTTAACATTATTATATCACATTATCAAACAAGTCAAACTGCTAACAAACTTAAAATACTAAAAAATAACATATTGCAAAGAATAGAGAAAAGCAGTAAAGACATAAATATAGAATTAGAAAAACAAAATGAAGAATCAACTAATGAAGAAACTAGTGACTTATTTCTTATGAATATAATTGAATATAGCTGATGGTCTTCAAAAAACAGAATATGTAATAGAAACAAGTCTTTTAAGACAAATATTTTAACATATATTTTGTCAGATAAATCTAAAGAAAAAAGAATAAAGTATATTCAGTAGATCTTAGAAAATAACTATTATATTAAAACAATCAATGAAATATTCAAAAATAAAAACAATTAAATAGAGGTAGATTTTAATTATAAATATATCAGAGATGTAATAATAAACAGAATTAGAAAAAAAGAAAATAAATAGCTTAAACTCATTTCAGAAAAGAATAAGAATAAAAGTCAAAAAACAGAACAGCAAAAGAAACACAATACTAAAAAAAGAAATAAAGAAACTATAAAACAAAAAAGAAAGGATAAAGAAACAAGAAAAACAAAGAAGTAAAGAAACAAGAAAAAAAAAAAAGATTTTACAAAAGAAAGCATTATAATAAACCCATGGGTCGATAGTGCAGTGGTTAGCGCTCCCGGGTCTCAATTGTAAGGTTGCAAGTTCAAGTTCAAAGGGCAACAACAACTCTGCCAGGACCATGATTGGAAAAAAGATCTGCAAAGAACTTCTATTTAAAAGCAAGAACAAGATTCATACAAAAAGAATGCAGTTACCAGCATAGCTACAGGGTCGGGGACAACCAGATAAGGTGCAATCCGTCAACAAATGATGCTAACATTGAAAAAGCCTGATTTAAGAATACATAACAGTAGAATTAAGGACTTTGAAATATACAGACGATCTGGCTAGTGGATCATGTGAAGTTAGGGAACTGCGGACCAAAAAGGATAGTAGATCTTACATCACGGGGCCAGGGACCCAGGACGTCATATAGCGGACTTGATAAAGCATGAGTTATCTCACGAGCTCGGTGACATGTAGGGCCACATGCCATCCAATGATCTTCACAGAATGATAACTCTGGCCTTTAAAAGATGTGACAGATCCTAAAGGTGTCTAAGGACCTTCAGGATAGTGAAGGAAGATAAAAAAAAAAAAAAAAAGCATTATAATAAAAAATTTTAATGAAGAAAAAGATGAAAAAAGCTGCATGAAGAAAAATAGTTAACTATATAAGATCTATCACTAAATATTAATAAAAAAGAGATAAGATATATGTATAAAAAATTCAAAGACTTGAACATTATACAAGTTAAAAGATCACTATACAAGGCATTAGTAGTAATAGTAACAAGCTTAAAAAAAGAAAAAAATATTCTATGACTATTGCCATTTGGCAATAACAAATTAGCATATATAACAAATAAGAATAAAGATTATAACCAAAGAGATAAGCAAGAACAGTACATAGCTAAATTTTTAAACATCTTAAGAGGAGTTTCAGAAGTGTTTCTGTTACAATGCCTAAAAAATAAATATACAAAAGCAGTATACATCTCATACAACAAAAATAAAAACTAAAAGAAGTTTGCAATAATCAATTTTGCAAATGTTCTAGTAATAAAAAAAGCCCAAATAATACCAATATAGTACAACAACTACCAAGTAAGTTGAAAAAATCCTAAAAGAAATAAAAAACAAAAAAGAAATAAATAAAGAGACAAAAAACAAGAAAGGTCAAAAATAGATAATAAAAAACAAGAAGTATCAAGAATTAGAAATGTAATGCAAGAAAAACCAAGTAGAAGATATAATAAAATAGGTTTGAACTCCTAGATACAAAATATAAAAAAATGGTTAGAAGACAAAAATACCAATATAAAAGAAAAAAGATACTTAAAAAAAAAGAAAGACCAAAGCAGTCCTACAAAATCAAGTAAAAACAATACAAGTAGAAAATGTTTTGTGCTAAATTTTAAACAAACTAAACAGAATAGAGAAAATGAAGCTAGGTATAAGAAGTAATCTGGCTGATCACTTCTAAGAGCACTATAGTTGAATTAATAAATATAAACAAAAAGATTGAAGAGTTTTTGTAAATTAAAAAAAAGATGTTTAAAAAAAAAAAAGAAGTAAAGACTTCTTATCAAAAAGAAGAAATATACAGTAAAGAGAAAAAAGAATCTAAAAATACAGAGACAAAACAAAGATTACTAAAAGAAAAATAAAAAGAAGATAAAAAAAAATAAAACTAACATGTCACAACATGAATAGACTTAAAACTAAAGGTTAGAAATTGGAAAATCTACTCAGCTAAACAAAAAAAAGAGAAAATCATAATATTAGAAATTATAAAGACAAATTTTACAAAAAGAAAAGAGAAATTTTTAGCATATGTGATAAACAAAAGATATGTAGAAGTTTGAACAAATGTAGCAGAAGATAAAAAGAAAAATTTAGACATTAGAATTATAGTAGATGAACAATAAAAAAAGCATATAGATGCAGTTAAGAAAATAAGTAAATATATGATAAAAATAACAATATGCTTTAAACAATTAAAGTTAGTAGTAATTATAATATATATACTACCAAATGATAAAATAATAAAGAAAAATATTTAGCAAAAAATTATAAAAATAGTTTCAAAGAGAAAAAGACAAACATAAATTATTGTAATAAGTAATTTTAATTATATAGTAAATAATATTTTAAACAGACAACATCTACAAACAATAAACTACAAAAGACTACCAATCTTCAATTAGTTAAAAAAACAAGACTTTAGAGAGATATATAAAGACATGAATTTGACAAGTTAATAATATACATAGTTTAATAAAGAAGCAGTAATAAAAATTAACTATATATAAATATCAGAAGAATTAGTCTCAGATTTACAAAAAACAGAAATCGAAAAAGTAAAAAAAATTACAGAAAGTGATTACAGAATAGTAACAGCTAAGGTATAAATTAAACATATAATAGTAGAAAAAAGTAAAACAAAGATTAAAAAAAAAGATAATCAAGAATGATATACTTATATAATCAAGCAAAATCAAAAGACTGAAAAAATTATACACAAGAATTACAAAACTGATTAAAAATAAAAAAAGTATTAGAAAACATATACAAAAAAGAATAAGATGAAAAAAAAAGCAGAAAAGATAAACAATATATAGAATATAATAAAAAAAGCAATTATCACAACAGCAAGTAAACACATATCTAAGAAAAAAGTATACAACATAATAATAGACAGAAAAAAAAGTTAGAAAAAATAATAACAAAAAAAAAGCATTGTTAAGTTTCAAAAATTAATCAAATATATAAAAACAAGAAGAACCCAAACAGTAACAGAAGTAAAAAAAAGTAAAATAAATGAATAATTAAAAACACTAGACAAGAAAATTAATATGAAACTACCAAGGTTACAAAGACAATAGTCAAATGCATAGATAAAAGATATAAAGAATTAGAAAAAGCTATTATTAGAAAAAAAAAAGATTAGAAACATATACAAAGAAAATAAATAGAAGAAAACATAGATAAAAGATGTGAAATAATCAAACAAACCAAAAAAAATGATAGCTAGTCTCCTAAATAGGCCTTAGAAAAAAATAGCACTTAACAGATTTATTAAGAAGAAACAAATCTACTAACAGATTCAAAAGATATTAGAGTAAAATGGCAAAATATTACAGGAAGTAATTTAAAAAAAGAAATACTAAATTAAAATAAATATCAGAAGAGTAGAAGAAAATATATAAATTATAAAAAAACATCAAAAAGAAATAGTATATAGAAATTAAAAAAGAAATTAAAAAAAAAGGATAAGAAAAGATACTAAGAAAACTAAAGATAAGAACAGCTTTAGGCATATCAGATATAAGTTATATTCTAATAAAGTGAGCAGAAAAGAAAATACAAGAAGTATTTAGAGACTTTGTAGACCTATGTCTAGAAGTAGAAAAAATATTAACTAAATAGAAAATAATGCAGTTTATCCAATACCAAAAGATGTTAAGTAAAGATATAGTTTAAACAATATTTGACTAATAGTATTAATAAAAACTTTTAGGAAACTTATAACAAAAGTGATAACAAAAAGGCTTACCAAAGTGTTTATAGAAAAAGAAATACTTAAAAGACCAAACTATGTAGGCCTTTTAGGCAACTCAACAGAACAGTCAGTATATATTTTTAATATAATAATAAAAGAAGTGAAAGAAAAGAATAAAAAAGTTTAAATATTTTTGTAAAATATAAAAAAGGCATTTAACTTAGTTCTACTTAAGAATTTAAAATTAGTATTATGAAGAATTAAAGTATCTAAAAAACAATAAAATACATCTTGAATCTGTTTTATAAGAGACAACTTAAAATTATCACAGCTTACAGTCTAATAGAAGAAATAATAACAGAAAATAATATTAATCAAAGTAAAGTAATATCTTTATTAATATGGCAACTTTTTTATAATCCACTATTAAAAAGAGTACAAAAAAATAAAGACTTAGATTATACAGTAAAGTAGCAAATTAAAAAAGACATGCAATGTAGCAATAACACAAAGTATTGCCAAGTAGCTATTGTATATAAAGATGACATAATATGGATAGCAAATAGTAAAGAACAGCTAATAAAGATTTTAAAGATAGCAGAAGAATTTTTTATAATAAATGATATAGATATAAACAGATTCAAATCAAAGTTACTAATAATGAATACAAAAGTAAAAAAAAAAAAAAAGTGATCTTTAGAAAAAGCAAGATAATAAAAAATAAAGAACAAGATAGTCTGCATACTAGAAATATGATTAAATTATAGAATGAGTAAAGTGCTAATAAAAAAGAAAGCTAAAGGAATAATCAGCCAAACAATAAAAGAACTTAGATACAAAAAAATAACAATAAGTCAGATTGTGTATATAAACAAATGATAATAATATCAAAATTAAATAATATGCTGCAATTAACAAAAATATTAGAAAGAAGTATAAGTAAAATACACTAACTAATAATAAGTTTGGCAAAACAAAAGAGCAATCTGCAAAGAATATTAGAAAACTGTATAATAAAACACAAAGATATTAGAAGCTATAAAACATTACAAGAATTATTAATAAAACAAATAAATAGTCTATTAGCAAAACTAAATAGATTAGACAGTTTTGGACAATTAACAAAATTGAGAATAACACAAGACTGGCAAAAAGTAGGTTTAACAGAAGATATATGAAAAATAAAAGAAATGTCAAAAGATATAAAAGGTTAAAAAAGTAATTTATTTTGCCTAATATAATTAAAACCAAGAAACCTTAATATAAATATAAGAATAGAAGATACTTTATAAACAATGCTTGAATATAGAATTAAAGTAAAAGAACTTATAGATATATAGTTATAAAAAAAAGTAAAACCAAAATAAATGAAGCAAACTTAATATATCTAAATTAGTTGCTCAATATAAGAGAAAAGAAATTAATTATATGACAACAACTAAAAAGTTACCAAGATCTATTGAGTAAAAGAAAAAAAGTAGAGTAGTTTAAAGCAATAGAACTAGAAGTGCTTAGTAGACCAAAAAGCAGAGAAGTTAAAAGACATTTTAGAACAAACAGGCAAAACATCCAAGCAATACAAATAAGATAAGAGTATATTTCAGAAGATAAAAAAAGAAAATAATAAATAGTACATAATGCACAAAATTATCAACAGTTAGAAAAGATAATTAAAAAGAAAAAGAAAAAAATATTAGTAAAACATTGGCAAATATAAAGTAAAAAAAGTAAACTAGCTGTTAAAATTAACAAATACAAAGGTTGTATAAGGAAAGAAGAATATCTAAAAAAATAGCTGCCAGCAGTGAATAAAAATAAACAACATAATTAATGTAATTTCAAACATATTAATAAAAAAAGATAGCAATAAAATCAAAATAGCAATAGACCAAATAATAAAAACAATAAAGACAAATAAACTAGTGATTAGAGAACAGAAACTAAAAAGACTAAGAATAATAAAAAAACTAGAAATAGAAGTAATTAGATGACAAAATCAAAAAGAGAACATTAGTCAAGAAATAATAAAAGTTTTAAAAAGAAACATAATGAGAAACAAGAAGTATATAATATATACAGATGGAATAGCAAACTTGAAAACTAAAAAAGATACAAAAATTAAAAATAGTATAGGCATAGGATAGATGCAAACAGATGAAACACAAACATGGCTAAAAGAGGAGTTAGTACTTGGTTTAGAAGAATGATAAATATTAATAATAGTAAAGTTAGTAGTGATATGGGTAGCAATCTTAATAATACCAAAAGAAAAGTGAATAAAGTATATACAGATAGTAAGATTATAATAAGAAACATTAGTAGAAGTTTAGAACAAGCAAACAGAAATAAGATTCTCAAGAAAAAGAATGCAATATGAATAATAAAAATTAAAGATCTTATTATGACAAAAAACATTCAAATAAAGTTTTTTAAGATTAAAAGTTACAGTAAGAATAGATAGAATAATAAAGCTGATAGCCTAGCAAAAAAAGATGCAACAAGTAAAAGAATAATACAGATCAAAGAAGTTAGTTGCAAAAAAATAGAATACTATTTAGAATAGAAAAACAATATATTAACATATTAGCAAGATTGCTTTGCAAGTTAATAATAAATACAAAATTAGGAGCAGAATGGAAAGAAATAAAAGCAATTAAAAAACTAGAACCAGAATCAAAAATTACAATTTATGATTGAACATACTTTTGAAAAAGACTAAAGATAATTAAAGAAGTATATTGCATAACAAAAAGAAGTAGTGTCAAAAGAAGTGCATTAATAAAGTATATAATGAATAAACTTTTAATATTAGAAGAACTTAACAAAAGAAGACCAGATATATATACAATAACAGAATGCCAAATGTATCAAATAAATCAAAAGAAATACAAACATACTTGGCAGCATATAAGAAACAAAAGAATTCAAAAAGTGACTATTACAACAGTCTAAAAAGGGCTGAAAGAAGAAAAAAAAGTTTGGGTTCCTTCATATATGTTATATATAGTACTCTTTAGAAAAACAGAAACTAAGAAAGTAAAAATAAAAGAGGCATTAATTAAAAATCTTATTTTAAAAGAAATACAGAACAGACTGAGATAGCTTCTAAGCACAAAGTTAAGATAGCAGTTTATGAATATAATAGCAAGAATGGTCTAAAATACATTTTATAAATAAGTATAAAGAATCTGATATGAAAAAATTAATAAATAGAAGAAAAATAAAAAAATAATAGATAGAATAAAAAGAAGAAATAATGGATAGAATAAAAAAAAAAAGAAAAAAAAAGAAAAGCACTAAGTAAAAAAGAAAACCCAAATCAGCAAAGAATAGAAGAAAGAAAAGAGAAAATAAGAAAAAAATGAAAACAAATCAAAAAAAAGTACAAAAAACAATTTAGAGCTTGTTATGAAAAGGAGAAAACACTTTTATTATAGACTTTAAGTAGTCAGACAAGCAGCTTACTTTTGCTTGATGTAGTAGGTTGCACTTAGGTACTATTAGAGTAGCCAAGTAATGCTAAACTTAGATATTAAGGATATTTATATAATTGCAAATGTAATTCAAAATCACTAGTATAACTTCTTAAAGATGAAAAATTACTAATTGCTGTATCTAATACTTCTGCTTGAATGTTCTACTTTAAATCTTTTAAACCTATAATCTGTATTAACATTACTAAGTCATACTTAGATGCCCAAATTATCATCTTAATCTTAGAACTATTTTATTTTCAAGATAAACCTTTCAGAACCTTCTGTACTTATTTTTATAATTAACTTAGATATTGTTATAGCAGAACTAACATTTGCAATCAGAGTTATATTATTTAACCACTATGCTTTTATAGAGTTTACACAGACTCTAGCATCTATTTCATAACATAATCTCAGTACTTTAGTATACTTCTGCTTTTTTACTTGCTTTATTATCAGACTTCTAATCTAAATAGTATATATAAAACTATAACTAGTTCATCAATATATTAAATTAGCTTAATATTCTTTTCTTCTGGTTTGTTTGGTATCTTTGAGACTTTCAATTAGAGGTTCTTGCCTGTCCAAATACTATAACTGAATACTATAACCTTGGTATCTGTTTTCTCAGACTAGCCTTTATAATAGAAATGTTAAAAATCTGGCTATCTTTTTACTTAGATTTTTCTAAATAAACTTTTTGTTATCTAATTTTAACAGATTTATATAATTACAAGGATTTATTTAGTGTTTGCACCACTTAATTGTTGGTTTGCATTTCTCTATGTAACAGGTTACACAAATGCCTTATGACCTGTTAGTTAAGTTAGTATGATTATCATTACAAATATTCTAACTTAATCATTAGTAACAGTTGTCATAATAAAATATTATATAGATAATTATCTAAATTTTTACTGTTGATAAGATATGAACACCTAATCTACTATTTGAAAGGTTAACAATCTGATTACTTCACTAGATTACTACACCTTTAATTAAAATTTTTTAAATTAATTAATTAATAATATTTTATATAAAAGATATTTTTATAATAAATAAATATTATATAATATTTGTTATAGTTTTAAATTAATTTATTTAATTTAATAAAAATAATTTTTTAAATTTTATTTTTATTTTTATTTTTTTTGTATTAAAGTTTCTATCTTTAAGATGTAACATTTTTATTTAAGTTTATAGAACACAAGTTGTCTTTAGAAGTTCCTTTACATTAAAAGTTACAACTAGCTATATATATACATTTTTTAAATTTTATTTATATTTATAAAATAATATTATTAAATAATAAAAATTTATAATCTCTAAAGTTGCTAACATATCAGTTATGCTTCAAGATCACAAATCATAAGACTGCTAGTTCAAATTCTAATAATGGTAATTGTAAAGATATATTTTTTAAAAAAAAATAAAAAACTGCAACACTATAAGATCAAAGATCCAGAATGTCCAAAAATAGACTTATTTTTAAAAATAGCAAGTAAGTTGTAGTTAAAAAGCCACATAATGAAAAATATAAGTTAGAGCTTAATTTGGAATAACTGAAGTTATAAAATATAATGTAAGGCCAAAAGTCTAATATTTATAGATACTATATAAACTTACAGTACATAGTTAGTTTTGAATAAAGCCTAGTAAATTCTTTTGATTCTAGCAATAATTAGTATAATGAATTGTTTCTAGAAAATTTAAAAATACAAACTAGAAAAAGTTGAGGTTCAGTAACTTTTAATATTGAGAACATTGTTTAGAAATATATATAAATAAAATAAAATAAAATAAAAATAAATAAACAAATAAATATTATATTTATAATAATATAAATTACCAATTTAAAATATTAATTTATTTATCTGTAAATTCTTGCTCTATTTTACCTTTTTTACTTAATACTAAATTTAAATTTGTAATTTTATTATTATTATTATTGTTATTATTATTATTGTTATTGTTATTGTTATTTTTATTTTAATTATTTTTATTATCTATATTTATATTATTATTAGTTAATATATTAGCTTCTTTTTTTAATTTATTGATAAAAAATTTTATATTATTTTTAATTCCAATTTCATAATAATTATAATAATATTTATATTTTTCTTTTATAACATTTTAATATATACCAGGAACAGAGTTTGTACAACATACAACATAGAGTATGGTTTATAGGCATATGAAATGAGGTGTCTCTTTTTTATCTGATTGGCTATTATAATCTTGTGACTTCGT
>CAJVQA010004202.1:0-18000 GCA_910591915.1 Cetraspora pellucida | reverse complement strand
TATTTAACTATATGCAACTTTTGTTGTTCTGTCTTTTTTGTTATTCCTTTAAATTTAGTTTCTTAGTCTAGTTGTTGGGTTTTCCTATGTTTTCTTTTCTAGAATTTTTGGTCGAGAGATCTACAGGGAAGAGTTCTATATTTTATTTTTTAATTGTTATGTTTTTTTATTTTTTTATTAATTTTTTAGTTTTTTTTATTATAATTTAATTTTTAGATCTTTAACTGTTTAACTAACTATTCTTTTCATCTTTTTGCAAACTAATAACTCTCATATTTTACTATTTAGTCAAATCCTTAATAATTTTACAATTTTGTTTTTTGATTTTTTTATTATTTTACTTTGACCAAATATGATTTTTCTTTTTTCTATTTTATATTTATTATAGTATTTATTACTATTAGCTTTGATTTAAACCTATTTATTTTGATATTGTTGCCTTTAAAAAACTTTTTTGTGATTTTAAAAATTCTTAACAACTGCTTCTTGCTGCTTGTAATCTATGTTGTATCATCTGCATATATAATTGCTATCTGTTTATATCTTGTTATATTGTTATTGTATATTTTTTTTGTTATTTTTGTTCAACTATATAGCTTAGTGTTTTGTCTTTTTAAATTCTTTTTAACAATGAGTCATAAAAGAAATGCCAAATTAGAAATAAGATTACCTTTTCTTGATTTATTTTATCTTTTGCTATTATTTTTTTTATTAAATAATATGCTATAATAACTTTAAGTTGTTATTTACAAAAAAGATTAGATATGTATTCTCTTGTTTTTTGTAATATTTTGACTCTTTTAAGAGCCCATTCTAGACTTTTTAATAGAACTGAATCAAATGCCTTCTTTATGTCTTATAAGAATATTTATATTTCTTTATTTTTTTTTTGCACTTTTTCTATTATTATATTTAATATATATATTGGTTATTCTGTTAAGTTGCCTAACAAACCTGCATAGTTTGGTTTTTTAAGTATTTTTTTTTTATAAATATCTTAGTTAATCATTTTGTTACTACTTTTATATCTATTTTTCTAAAAGTTTTAATTAGTGCCATTATTCTAATATTATTCAAACTATATTTTCAATCTATATCTTTTAGAATTAGATATACTTGTGCTACTTTTTACTTTTTTAGGATTTCTTTTTTTTTTCAAAGCAAGATTTGCAAAAGTTTTAAAGATTTTTTGTATTTTTTTTTTTGCATGCTTGACTAGTATATAGCTTATATTTGATATTTTTGAAGTTGTATTAGTTTTAAGTTTTTTTGGTATTTCTTTTTATTTTTTCTTCTTTATCTTTTCTTCTTTATTTTTTCTTCTAGATTCTTATATCAAGACCTTTTAATTTACTCTTTTAGTTTGTATATTTTTTTTTACTCTTTAGATATTTCTTCTAATTTTGTTTTTCTTTTTCTAAATTAGTTTTTGAAATGTTTTATTAAACCATCTAAAACTATCTTTGATTCTGTTATTAGTTTTATTTTTTCTTTATTTTATATTATAAATCTGTTAAGAAGTATTTTTTTAAATGATTTGTTTAGCAAACTAGCAATTATTCATCTTTAATCTGTTTTAAACATCTTATATCTTTTTGTTTATATTTTCTTTTATCTGGTTTTTTTGAATATATTTTTATTTTTATTTTTATTTTCTTTAAATATTCTTTGCCAGCTTTTTATATTATCTATTTAGACTCTTGACTACTATCTGTATAATTTTGGTAGTGTTACTTTTATCTTTTTTTCTATAACTTTTAGTTTGTTATTTATTTTAGTTATTTTTTTTTTTGCTTCTTAATTTTTTTTCATTTTTGCTTTCTTGATTATTTGCTGCAGTTTAATAATATGTTTGTCCTATTGCACCTTTTTCTTGCTTTGTCTTCTGTTTGTTTTTGTATTAAATATTTTTTTTTTAGAATTTGTTTATTTGCTGCTTCAATTACAATTTCTTCTATTGAGTCTTATATTAAATTTAACATATTTGTGCTGCAGTTTGCACTTATTTTATTTTCTTCTAGTTGTTTGATACCTTTTTTTTCTTCTAATTAGTTTTGTAGCTTTCTTGTATATTTTTCTTAATCTTCTTGTTTTACTTCTTTATACAAATATATTGTTTTTGTTTAGTCTTTTTGTTTAATATTTGCATTACTGCTACTTGTAATTATATGTTTAACTCATATTTCTGTTATTATTATCTTATGATTACTATTAGTTAGTCCTTCTGCTTTTTCTCTATTTGCTTTTTGCAGAACTGATACTAGTGCTTCTGATAGCTATATATAGTTAATTTGTATTGCTGCTTTACAGCTTGACTATGTATATGCTTTTTTTGTTAGATAAAAACTTTTGTATGAATCTGTAAAATTTTGTTTTTTAAGCCATTGAATATTAACAATCTTTTATAATTTGTTATTTGTAAATGTTGTTTGTTTAGTATATTGTCTACTGTATGATTAAAATCTTCTAATATAATTACTTTTGTATGTCTCTTTCTGTTTATTATTATTTCTACAACTTTTTGTTAAATATTCTTACTAATTAACTTTTATTAGATAGAATATATACTTCTATTATTACTAGTTCTAATTGTTTAAAAAATAATATGTTTTTTCTATTTTTCCTCTATTAGTATACCTATTTCTGATTCTTTTTTCTTGTCTAGTACTATACTGACTCAGTAACTTTTGTATTGTATATTAAGATTATATATTAGGAATTTTCTTTTTTTTCTACAATGTTTGTTTCTGTTATGTCTAATATTAATATTTTTTCTTTCTCTATTTAATCTAAAAGATTTTTTAGTTTTTATTTTCTAGTTTTAAGTTCATTAACATTATGACAAACTATTCTAAATTTTTTTCTATCTATTTGTTTCTATTCTTCTTTAAGTTTATTAATTTTTCTTATTCTATTTATCTTTTTTTTTTTATTTTTTTTACTAATATTTTTAGATAAATAAGAAGTTTTTCTCTTTGTGTTTTTTTATAAATATTTTTTTCATTTTACAAAAGTTTGTAATTTCTTTATTCATATTTATGTTTTCAACTATGGTAACTTTCAGAAATTCTTAGCAGGATTTTTTTGTTCTTTATTTATTTTTTTTAAATTTTCTAATGTTTTCTGTAGAGTAATTTAATGTTAATCTATTTTTTACCAAATGGTTAATATGTTTTTTTTATTTTCTTTGTTGTTTTTGTTAATCTTAATTTTTTTATTTTCTGTATTTGACATGTTTTTATAGTTTTTTTTCTGTTAGCTTCTTGATATTCATTATTTGTGTTGTTTTTTTTCATTATTTTTGTTTTATAAGTTGCTATATTTTTACTTTCTGGTCTTTTTTTTGATTGGTTTTTGTATAATGTATAATTGTAATATTTTATTAGCTTATTGTTTGTCTTCTTAAGATCTGTATTATTTTTAAAATTATTACTATTATGTTTTTTGGTTTTTGTTTCTGTTTAGAGAAATGTAAACTACTTTTGCTTTTTTGTTTTTAAAACTTCTTAGTAATAATACTTCTGAAGTTTCTTTTACTAAATCTATTAATTTAACTGTATATCTTCTTTGTTTTTCTTTTTGTTTATAGTTTTTATAACCTTATATAACATGTACTAGATTGTGATTTTCAATTGGCAAAAACTATAGAGCTCTTTTTTTCTTCAAATAAGTAAATTTAATTATTGCTAATGCTTTAAATTATATTTTTTTGATTTTAACTACTTGTGTACTTCTTATATTTCTGTACATATATTTGATTTCTTCTTCTTTTATGTTTGCTAATAGGTTTCAGATTATTAAAAAATTTTTTGTTTATTTTATTTTATTTTATTTTTTTTTTCTTTATACATTTTACAAAGTTTTTCTTCTTTTTGGTTTTTTTTTAAAAAACTTGTTCTTGTTTGGTATTTAACTTTTTTTTATCTTTTTTATTTTATAATTTGTATTTCTTTAATATTTTATCTTTGAAATTTTTTTGTTATTTTTTCTCTGCTATAGTTGTAGTCAAAATTTATTTCTATCTATTTGTTACTTTCTTTAGTTGTTTCTTTAACTGACTTTATATATTTGTTTTCTTCTAACATTGCTTTTATATGTTGTAACTTTTCTTAGATTATATTATTTTTTAAGTTATATGCTAATATTCTAGTTTAGTATTAGCTGTTTATATTATATAATTTTTTTACTAACACTTAGATGTTTTGTTCTAATAAAATATAGATTTTATCTGTTTATTGTAACTGTACTCTTGATTTATTATTTTGTATTATTTTTGCTTCTTGTTTACTAATACTATTATTATCTTCTATATTTATTTTTCACTCTTTTTCTGGTTTTTCTATTTTTATTTGTTGTTTTTTCTTACTATGTTCTTATTTTTCATGTTAATTTTAACTTTTTGTATTTTGTTCTTTTTTTTAATTATCTCTTCTAATTTTATGTTTAAAAAATAATCTACAGACTTTGGGTTTAGATTCATAATTTTAATTTTTCTAATACAGTCTTCAATAACTTCATTTTGTAGTCATATGTTTTTTGTTTTCTTAGTAATGCTATTATCTAACTATATAAGAGCAAGTCATATATTATAATATTATTTACATCTTCAACTACTAGGCTTTTTGTTATTAGTTTTATATTATTTGAATTTGATGATTTGCCTTCTTTAAAACTTTAATTAATTTCTTATTATTTATATATTTAATTACTTTTATTCTGTAGTTACTAATATATTTAAGCAAACTTTGTATTTATATATTTTCTACATATGCCAAATCTTTTTTTAGATTTTTATATATCTATTTTATCTATTTCTGTATATATTTGTTTATTTATTTTTTTATATGCTTATGTGTTTCAAATAGATTTACAATTTCAGATTAAAGTTTTTTTCTTAAATTTTTATTTTATATTATTTTTTTTATTTTTATTTTTTGCTTTTACTAAAGACATTAGTTATCAATAACTACTATCTTAATTGTGATTTAATTATAATTATATAACTTATACAATATGAGTATGTAATTAATTACATATATATCTTTTAGCTATTTATTTAAGTAGTTTACTTACAAGTTCTACACTAGTTATTATATCTGTAATCTACTAGAAGATTGCTTAATTAAACAGTCTGATCTCTATACTATATCTGACAAATAATTACACAAGTTCTTGTATATCTAAGTGCTATTTAATCTAATCTTGACTTTTTTGTCTATATATCTGTTAAGCTATTATATATTTTAAAGTATATCATCTAACTGTAAAACTTTAGAAAGTCTTCTGCTAACTAACTATCTATATTTAGTTACTATTAACAGAACTTGTTTTTGCAAAGTTTATCTAGATTCCAGTATTATTTTATAACATATTTCTAGTACTTATAATATATTTCTATTTTTGATACTAAACTCTTAATTCAGATAGTCTAAAAGAACTATGATCTATTCTTAATATATTAGAATTTTATTTTTTAATATTTTTTTTCTTTAGTTTGAAACTTTTGATAATTTGATTAGTAGTACTTCTTATTTGGAGTTTTTGCTTATTCAATTTCTCTATATTGATATTTGTTTTTTAGATTTAGTTTTTATAATAATATTATTAAAGATTTATACTATCTCTCTACTTAGGTCTTTTCTAAATAGACTTCTTGTTTTCTAATTTTAGCAGATTTATATAGTTTTAAGAACTTATCTAGTGTTTGTATTGTCTAATGATAGTTTATATTTCTTTGTATAATTTGTTACACAAATGCTTTATAACTTGTCAAATATAATGATGCAATTGCTATTATAGATATTTTTACCTAATTATTAAAAACAGTTGTTGTAATACAAATATTATATAAATAATTATTTAAATTTTTACCATCAATGAAATTTGAACATCTAATTTACCACTTAAAGATTGACAACTTATTCAGTTTACTAAGTTGCCACACTCTTAAATTTTTATTTTTTGATTATCATTTAGTTAAGTTTGTTTTTTTTCTATTTGTTATATATTTATTCTTCTTTATAGCTATATCTGCTAAGTTTATTTCAAATACTTTTTCTTTTTGTTTAAATTTTTATTTGTAGTTTTAATGCTAGTTTTTATATAAACTTGATTTTCTTTTTTGTAAGCTTTGTGTTTTGGTAATCAATAAAAAAAGTTGTTTTTTGATTATTTTTAAGTTAATATTCTTTAATTTATAAAAATTCATATATAAATATAATTTTTATAAACATATTATATTAAATTTATAAAATGCAAAATTGTATTTAATATAAAAACAACAAGTTAAATTGCTATGTGAAAATTATACAATAAAAGTTTACTTATATTATATATTTTTTAAAATCAAAATATAGTATTGTACAAAACAACTAATTAATAGCTATCTAATTAAATTATAGTTGTCAATTTGATCAACTAATTGATTAATTTTTAATTTAAAACACTAAATAACATATATCAATATTGAATTGAGACTTTAGCTAATTTTTGAAACCACAAAACCTAATAACTAATTATTAAAATTTGCAATTATAATTTTTATTATTTTAAACTTATTTCTATTATTACGATATTATAGTCTTATTAAAAATTTTGTCAATACTTATCAAAATATTTTAAAATAAATTATTTCAATAAAAAAAATATTTATTTTTTAAAAAAAGAAATAAAATATAATACTAATAATATTAAATTTAGGAAAATAAAAATAATATTACATTGCAGATCATGGGACATATTCTGTGACCGCTCGCCAGTATTCTATACTCGTTAGTTTGTTTCTATATATTTCTTGTTAATTCTCTAAGAATGCTATAATACTCTTCTGATTTTGATTTTCCTGCGAATGAATCTCGGTGGCGGTTCGAGACTGGAAACTGAATCATGACCATGAATAACTTATTTATCATGGAGGGCTACACAAAAGCACAACTGATAAAAAATCAAGTCACTTCTTTAAATTTCGAAGAAATTGGTCAAAAGTTTATTAATTATGATTTAAAGCTATTTTAGACGTGAAAAACTTTCATTTTTATAATTATTTTTCATCTATCGTATTCATTGCCAATAAAGCCGTCAGACCCAACATATTTATTTAAATCCTGCTTAGTTGCTAAATCACCCTTAGGTTCTCAATTTGAAAGTGAAATAATTTATAGCATTAATTTAATAAATTTGACCGATTTTTGAGTTTGACATAAATTTGGGATTTGATTATTATCCCAAATGAAATAGAAATTCCAATTCACAAAACCCAAACTATATAATAATAACATCATTCAGAAATATTTGGGTTATAACCTTGGTGTAGGCAGATTTCGTTTTTAATCCTCTCCTGCTGGAACTTCCTCTTCAAGATATCGAATCAGTTTCACTCTCATCTCAGTTTGATCATCACCTCGTAACACATCACTAACAAAATTTGCTTCAACCTGCATTTGGACCTGAAACAATTTTTATATTTTTACAAAGAACTTAATTAAAGTTTATCCATTAATTCTACTATTAGTTTTAATCAATTACCATTTCTAAGGCTCCTCTAAGCACTCCACATAATATATTAGAGTACCATAGTTCATCGCCAGCTCCATCATCAGGTAATTCTACAAATTCGGCTAAAGGATTCTCATCGAATATGAGTGAAAACTCTTTTCCATTTGCGGACCAGTTTGATATCGTTGGTGTTATGTTCAAAAAGATTTTAAAACCAACCTGATCAAGAACAATAGTATAGATAGTTATTTTATGTCAATTATAATAAATTCATTATTCAATATCGGATAAAACCTTAGAAATCACTTCTGCAGTTTCTCGAAAATCTGTACATCGTCCTAGATTGTTGGTCGTCTTTGCAAGAAAGTCTTCAATTAACCGGATTCCAATGTTATAGCCCCTGTATGATTGTTTATTAATAATGTAGAATTCTCTAATTAAACTTTTTGGTAGTGAACGCACATTTTTTCCAATTGTTTGTTCACTTCTTGATAATCCTCATAGTCTTTAACAAGCTGAGCAACAACAGAGCCATAGGTTAATGTAAATAACTCTGCATTCTATTAACAAAATAAAGCATAAATAAAAAAGACAAGAACAAACATATATCAAATTTTATGTTTAAGCAGAGTGCTTACGATCTTTTCTACACGATTCTTCCAAACATCTTCACCAACGGTTTTGTACTGTTTAGACATTGTAAGAACTTACTATGTAAACTGTAAACAAGAAAAGTTAAATATAGTGTGAATGTGAATGCACCAATCACGTGAATTACCGTAAAAGTTAGAAAATTCATTGGCTAGATAACTCTTGCCGTGAATACATGCTAACTAAATATTTCGAGAAGCGAAGGAAAATGTATAAAAAAAGGACAAATATCTTGAATTTCGAATATTTATCGCTTTATTAGCAATGTTTTATTTTATCAAACATACTAGATGCTTGCTTGCGAGATCGAATCCTACTTACATTTTAAACATCGGGTAACAAAATTTAAAATTCGTACCACACTGATCCGGTATTATATATTAGGGTTAGGAATTATGAAAGATAACAGATTACATCAGACGTTGGATCAAGCACCATTAAAAATTATCAATTACATATACATAATCACACCATAAAAAAGATAAATTTTAATAGTAAGGCCACACAAATTTAATATCCTGGTTTCCATAACATGAAACTTTTGATCGGCCGGCTTTTTTTTTTAATTTTCATACAACTGGTTTCATAAGTTTTGATTCGGCAGTGATAAACTGATCGGCATTAATTGGCCTAAGCTATAACCTAATCCTTACTCTAATTTAGGCCGATTGACACCTAAGGCAAGAGGCACAACATATATATTGGTGGGGTGTGATTATATAGGAAGTGACTGTAAAGAATGATGACTGTATTTTAAATAATAAAGGGTCAGAATTAAGGTCGACTAACAACTACTTATATTAAAAGTTGTAAGGGAAGTTTTTTTTATCAGTACACGAAAGGTAGTTTCGCAGGCAAATTTTCGAGCTACTGGCGATTTTGTTGAAAAAATTGGGGGTTCATTACACCCAAACTTAACATTAATATACTTTGTTCAATCGAAGACGGAATTTGCATGACCCAATCAGAACTTGGGGAGAAATCAAGGCTTTTCGCGAGGTCTGATTAATAATCAAAAACCATTAAATTACTTCAAGCTGAACCAAACCTCATATTAGACTAGATAATATTAATGAAAAAGAGGGATTTACACTTTATTTTCTGAGACCTTAGTCGAATGGTTTGCAAAAATTGATGGTAATGAGATCAATTATGTAAAAATGCGTGAATCATCTAGCTGCTACAACCGTTACACTTGTTAAGTGATAATAATAGTGATAATAAAGAGGTTTCGTATATTTGATTGATTTAATTGCCATTAATTATGCTGTCTTAATTGGATCAATGGATCAACCGGGTCAACGGTCACCCGGGTTAATTAAATGACCCGGAGCTCTACGGAAAAGATTAAACGTTGTATACCACAAAATAACGTTACATCTGTTCTGAAGGTTCATATTCTTTCGCGAGACCATCTTGCACGGTATCTGGAATATCATCCTTTAAGTCAATCGTACCGGCATTTTTTCTTATTCTCCTTTTTTTCTTTCCTTCATCATTGAATTTCCTCTGAGGTATCACTTCCAGAAAAGCTTTTTGCCAATCTTTACATTCTAACCATCGGACGAGGATTTCGAATACTAAAGCAAGATTACATAAAATATAGAATTAGGATACATGATGAATGGCAATGAAAATAAATATTTGATGTTACTGCTGATCCTGAGACTGGCTGATACAAGAATTGATCCTATTTTAATAAGAAATTTTAAAGTTTTCTAAAATTTAAGAGTTATTAATAAAAGAGCAATATATGAATAAATTTAGTAGATTCGAATAGTCAGCATCAGCCAGTGTCATTATCAGCCATGACATTTAATAAGATAATAACACTAACCATGATTAATTGCGAGCACCTTCCTTGTAGTCAATTTAATACAATTTTCGATGGGCAATTGAGCAGTTGCAATATTTTCTTCTTTTGCCTTATCGTAACAGAGATTCTAAGAAATAAAATGGATCAATAAGAAAGTAGAATATATATAAACAAGATAATACATTAGTGCATAAAATACTTTATGTCTATTCTTATCAACTATTCCACCAATTATGTAAACTTTATTTTCATTTAATTCATCTATCACATCGGTAGCATCAGCAGTCAAATATACCAAATCATTTTTATCGAAACGTTCTAAATATGACTTAGTATCAAATATCACATCTTTCCAATTTATATGACTCTGGATTTTTGTATCGAAACGATTTTGAATTCGTTGACCATATGAAGTAAAAAATAAATTTACAGGACGCGAAGTAGACCGATTGGCAGCATAACAACGAGTCAATTGTGAAGATACGGATGTAATTTCCTTGTAAATTAAATAAGATAATGTTAGTAATTTAGAACGGAATTCAGAACACGGAAAGATATAAAATTACCATGTCAGTCATCAACGAATCGAAAGACAAATCAATCACCACCCTTATATTACTAGCAATTTGTTTAGGTTTTGGTTTTTTAAGTGGTAGTTGTACGAGTCCTAATGAATCCAAGTGATAGTCGTTATCAACATAGACAGCAAACTTTAAGCATGTAAAGGTAGATATACCTAATTCCATGGCTTTCCTTTTTTCCAATTTTTTTTTTTTATCTTTTTCTTTCTGAGCAGCTTTTCGTTCTTGGCGTGTCTCCTCCCATTTTTGTTGTTTTAAAAGTTTTTTTAAAGTATTTTTTGATAAAGTTTGCTGTAAATTCATTGAAAAAATTCGACTAGAAAAGTTTCGAAAATGAATGGTAGTGTAACTATATATAACGATAGCGATAGTCATATCGAGTTTTCACGTGACCTACAGCGTAAAGATTAACGTTAGAATTAGCTTGGATACCAGAACTCCTTTAAACCAATCAATTTTATCGGGATTTTCTTTATTCTTGAGGATGTTTAAATTAACATCTACATATATTTAATCTGTTTTTGTACTAGAGTAGGAAAGTCAAAATTTTATTTATAAAAATTTAAATCTGTTTTTGTACTAGAGTAGGAAAATATTTTTATCAAATTTATTTACATAACGATAAGACTAAGCAAGAAATATTTAGTATGACATCTCGATTCTATTTTCCTTAAAGATGATTGATTAATATAAGGAAGCATAAGCAATCAAGCTCTATGTTCTAATTTGCAAATTACATATGTCGATACAGGGTGTTTTAGGGTTTATTAGTCAATATTTTAAGAACGAATTGGAGATTTCAATATTATTAGGTGTAGTCTTTAGTAAAGGGTGGATTCAGGACCACTGGTCTCACATAACAGCACCCACAACGAAGACAACTCTAAAGAAGGCATCTATCTATTTATTTAAAAGAATAATGTGACAAAGAAAGTGTGCTTCTACGATTGGTAATTCATAGTCTTGATGCATTTAATTCATCCTGGATAATACGGGTTACATGCAGTAGAATTAAAAAGTTGCTACGCACTTAACCGGTTCTCTATTATCGTACTTAGGATTCTCTAAAATATTATTATTTTTTTTTGTCAAGCGATCTTGAATGATTACAAATCAATAAATAGTAGGTTGGCTACGAAAAAATGAATAAGTTTATTATATAAAAACGAAATATTTAATTTAGGTAACATATCACTACGTAAAATGTAATAAATGATAACAGCTACGAATAACGATGTTAAAGTAATAAAGATTTCGTAACATTGGTTTTTAAACAGATTATACTATTACCGGTAATTAGTTGCTATTTTAGCCGGTTAGTCAATATTAAAAACCTGTTGCATTTCGCCAGTAAGGACATCGAAGGTAAGTATTATTTTCTTCTTTTTTTGTTTGCTAATTTTCAGGGGAGAGTACTTGTCAGTGAAATTCCAATGTACTAAATTGAATGCTATGGCGCATCTAATATTCGATAAGGTATAACCTGGCGCGATCAACAATTTGATACTCGTTAATTATTGATTTTGCAGATTACTGTGTCATTTACTAAGAATGCTATAATACTCTTCTGATTTCGATCATCTTGCAGATAATCTGAATTACTATTATGCATTTCTCGAATTTCAAAGGAGACATGGTTGAAAAGCTTATTATTTATGGTTTGAAGTTTATTTGGTTGTGAAAAGCTTTCACCTTTATAATTATTTTTTTATACATTGCACGCATTTCCGATATAACTGTTAGACCCAACACACCAATTTATTTGATAATTCGGCTTAGTTGCTAAATCACTCTTAAGTTTTCAATTTGAAAATGAAACTAAAGATTTAAATGCACCGGCTTTTGAATTTCTGAAAATGGAGTGTATATACGTGTTTGGGTTTGGGTTGGGTTATTATCCAAATAAATTAGAAATCTTTGTTTCTCAAACCCAAACTACGTAATAATGCCATTCAAAAAAAAAAGAGTTGGTTGCAACCTAAGAGTAATGATGAGGTTTTCGACCCTTGATTTCGTGATCAAAACCATAGATTGTTCTCCCCCGCCGCTTAAGAGCCAATAATATCTCCATTACAGTAACAGTTTTCTTTCGTTCATATTCAACATAAGAAACTGTATCCCGAAGAACATCTGTCAAGAAATCTTTTAAAGCGCTACGCACATTTTCATATATGCCCGCTGATATTCGTTTTACACCACCACGACGGGCAAGTCTGCGGATAGCCGGCTTTGTGATACCCTTAATATTCTCGCGTAAAAGTTTCTATGGTTAACAAATTATCTGATTAATTATTCTATCATAATTAACGTAGCAAATTTCTCTTATCCCATACATGTTTAGGGATTTCAGTGACTAATTAAACCGGTTTTCTTACCCTATGCCGCTGAGCAGATACCTTTCCACCTTTACCTAACCCTTTACCTAACCCCTTACTCTCTTTTCCACGTCCTGTAAATTTATGCATGTTTTAATTTTTATAATTATTTGGTTGTTGTATCCCCCCCCCTAGATCATAAACAGCAGTTTTTGTAAGACTATATATAATTACGTTTAGATTTGCGCTGGTCGATTTTATTATCTAGGCAAAAAAATAAAATAAATAAAATAAAAATAAAATATTATGTTTAAGTACCTTGTGAGCAAAAGGATTGCGGGAAAGTACATTGGCCTGAGTAAAAAAAACCGCTACTTATATACTTTGTGGATTCAAAAAAGGGACAATTATGAAGATCATGCCCATTCTTAGATATAACGAATTAGCGATGCCCGTTCTAGAATTGGCTATTGTTATGTAATATAAATAATCCTGTCGTGGTTTTGAAAATATATTTTGTGTACCCGTTATTCTAATCACTGTTTAATTATGCATTTATAGTGATCAAAATATGATGATATTTCAATAATAATATTTAATATTAAAAATCTATTTAATACTATTACTATTCAAGCAACAAATATAATTATTATTTCTTTTAATAAAATTATTTAATTATAGATTTCGTTGTAGTATAGATAAGTTTTTTAATATTACTTATATAATATATAAAGTTATTTGTATTACAAATAACTTTTAATTTTGTTTTTTTAAATACTACAGGTTGAATGAATAAATAAAGGATGAATAATAGGTAAATAACAGAAAAAAATCTGCCATTATTCTACCCTATATCCGTCAAATAATGACAGCATAACAGCAGAATAACAGTAAAATAACAGAAGGTTTGTTAATATAAGTAACATAATAGTAAAATAATAGAACAGTTTTATTATTTTACTTTTAGTTACAAAGACTAAAAGTAAAATAATAGAACTGTTATATTATTTTGCTATTATGTTACTATTATGTTACTTATATTGACAAACCTTCTGTTATTTTATTGTTATTTTGCTATTATGTTGCTATTATACTGTCATTATTTGACAAATATAAAATAAAATAATAACAGATTTTTTTTTTGTTATTTACTTATTATTCACCTTTTATTTATTTATTCAATTTGTGTATTATATAGTATATTATTTTGATCTGCATTATTAAAAACATCAAAAACTGGATTAGAAAATTTTATTAACATTATTAAAAAAAAAGAATTAGATATATTAAAAAACAAATATTTTAATAGAATAATAATTTTTAAAAACTAAAACAATTAAATTCTAAGAGGGTGTGGTGCCCTAGTGAAGTGGTCAGGTTGTCAACTCTCCAAGTGGTAGGTTGGGTGTTCAAATCCCATCGATGGTGAAAATTTAGATAATCACCTATGTAATATTCGTATTATAGCAACTATTACTAATGATTGGGTTAGGATACTTGTAATGGCAGTCGCACCAGCATGACTGGCAGGTCATGGAGCATTTGTGCAATGTTGGAGTTATACAGAGAAATGCAAACTGACAAATCAGGTGATGCAAATACTAAATAAGTTCTTGTGATTATGTAAATCTGTTAAAATTGGGTAACAAGAAGTCTATTTAAGAAGACCTGATTAAAGAGGTAGCTGAATCTTTGACAGTCCTATTATAAAGGCTAGCTTGGCAAAATGAATACTCAGGTTTAGTATCTAGTCCTAGTAGCTAGACAGACAAGAACCTTTGGGTTGGAAGTCTTAGAGATACCATCAATCAGACCATCAGAACGAACTAAAGAAAAAGGATATTGGGCTGACCTGATATACTAATGGACTGGTCATAGTTCTACATAGGCTATCTGGATTGGGAGTTTGGTAAAAGGGTAGAGAAAAAGACAGGGTATACTAAAGTACTGAGGTTATGCTATGAAGTAGATACTAGGGTTTAAGTAAACTCTACAAGAACATAGTGGTTTAATGATTAGTCCTGACTGCAAGTGTTGGTTTTGCCATAGTGATATCTAGGTCAACTATAAAAATGAGTACAGAAGGCTCTAGGAGGTTTATCTTAAAGATAAATTAGTCCTAAGTTTGAAGATGATGATCTGATATATCTGAGATAACCAGTGATATTAATACAGATTACAGGTTTAGAGGGTTTAAAGTAGAATACCCAAGCAGGGGTGTTAGGTACAGTAATTGATAGGGAACCTTTAGGCAGACTCCTTAAATAAGTAATATAGAAAAGTTATATGTATAGTCAATTGTATGCTCTCCTGTAGTGGTTCATTGAACCACAATACTGATAAGTAATTAATAAAAATCAAAAGACCAAAGAGGTTATCTTAAAAAAAAAAAAAAAAAAAATAATTAAATTCTAATTCAAAATTTTGAAACTTTTGATAAAAATCTTAAAACTTTTGAAAATTTAATTTTAATCTCAAAATTAAAGATTTATATAATATATAATTAATAAACAACAATAAACAATAAACAAAACAAATATACTTATTTTAAAAAAACAAATTATAATATATATAACAACAATAAATAAATGAATTATATATAAAATTAGATTAGTAAATATATTTTAAATAGATAATTAAATAATTAAAAAAATCTAGAAATAAAAATTAATAAATAAAATAAAAATGTTATATAATTAGAAGTTATTGTATTTATTATTAATAAAATATTAGATAAAAATTAAAAATAATAAGATTTTATAAATAGATAATATAAAATATCTGATTAGAGTTCTATAATTTGATTTGATTTGATCAAATATTTGAGTTCAAATTAAATTTAAATCTAAAATTTTTAAATCAAATTCAAATATGATCAAATTTGATTTAATTTAACAAATATTTGATTTGATTTAAAAATTTATAATTAAATATTTAAAATTATAAACAATTTACTTAAAAGTTTATTAAAACAATTAACTTTTTTATTTTATAAAACTAAGAGTATTTTGTTTAGAAAAACATTTTTTTTTTTTTTTTTTTTTTTTTTGAAGTTAAGGTGAGGTCATGCCTTAGGTCTGTTTATTCAAACATATTGTTACAGTTTGTACAACTTTTTACATTATACATTATCTATTACTATATGTCTAATTAAGAGATGAGACTCAGACTAATTTATCTGCGACCTAAACCTACCAGAGCTAATCTTGTATCCCACTTACACATAACCTGGATTTTTGTTTTACATCCATCTATATTAGATAACCTGCATATTCTCCCCATGTCTCACAACCCATTTAAATAACTTCCAAATTGGTCTACTGAGTTGTTCACTCCTTATGAGCTATCATCTTTGGTCTGCCAGAACAATGCCTTATAGTTCATATCTCAAGCCAGAGTCCTGCTGCCACTGCTAACTTTCCTAATTCAGGTACTAGTAGCATGTATCTCAAGCCAGGTTCCTGCTGCTGCTACTGGTTTGCACCCTTCTGGTCTTAGCGTTATTTTTAATGAATTGTGCAACTAATCTGCCCCTTTAGTACTCCCTTTTATAGTAATAGTCTGAACCTGTTGTGTGAGTTATCTCTTCTAGCTGTCACCATTGTAATATTACTATTACTTCCAATTTGGGATATCTCAACCTTAATTGGTGTAGCATTCATGTTGGTACGTTCATTCTTATATTGTCATAGACTTCTATATAGGTGTGACCAGAGCTCCAGCTTGGTACCTTTAGATATACAGAACAGGTTACTTCCTCTATACATTTGCTATCTTCAATATCAGGACATTCCACAGTGCCAGAGATGCTTCCAATTTTGATAAGACTAATCTTTTTTCATAGTCTGTTCTCATGTTCACTGCTTCTCTTACCATTCCAGTTTTTGGTTAATTTCCGACTACTCTCTCAATCAAATTCTTTTCTTGGGGTCCCAATTAGGACTTATTTGCACAATCCGTTAATTATTCTTCCAAGCAAGTACCCCACAAGTTGGATGCAGAGATGTTGGTACTGCCTAATTAGAAGGTGTAGAGATGTTGGTGCTGCCCTAGCCTAAAGGACTTATATATGCAATCTTTTCATAACCATAACCTTCTGTAACAACCACTTGTTACACATAGTGCCTACACTCCATGATTGGGTCCCCTTCCGGGAATTCCTACTTCAGTCATGTACTGCACTTGAACTTAACTACAGGGCTTCGCATTCAATTACTGGCTCCTTATTGGGTTATAGAGGCTAAAATCTTTTTAATTTTTGTCTCCAGCTAGACTTGAACTATTGACCTTGACTGTGAGGGCATGGGAGCTTAATTGCTAAGCTATGGAACTCACACCTACTATATATGTTCTTAAGATAGCATTAACTAATAAAAATTGCCAATTTGGCTAAGCAATTAACTTTTCATTTTTTTAAAAAAAATTGCTTAATTATATAAACTTATTTATGTTTAAAGAGTCTAAATATAATATTAATAAAATAAATTAATAATATTGTATTTGAAATTAGCATTTTCTACTTTACTAAATTAAGAACTTTTAAAAAAAAATATTAATTTTAGTTATATTAAATTATTTTTTTTACTAATTTTAAATATAATACCAAGTTCTTTATTTTTTTGCAATTTAAGCCTTCTATTTAAATAAATATTTCTTAAAAAAGAGTTTGCATCAACTTTTAAAAATTTTAATAATTAATAACATAGTAGTTAATTATTAAAATTAATAGTTTAAAATCAATAAACTCTTTTCATAAATCATTTTTACACAAAAATAACTAAAAATTCGTCAGTACTAAAATCATTAATATCTAATTATTTTATTAAGATAACTAACTTTGGCGTCTTAAGTAAACTTGTTCAGCTACTAATTATACATATATTCTGAAAGTTTCAAAAAGATAGCTCTCAAACTCGCAGTTTAATATTACAATAACGGCCTTTGGGTTTCTAAACTCTTTATTTAATTATTTCTCTATAACTAGCTTTACAACCTACTTTATAATCCTAAGAAAAGTTGTAGAGCTCATTTCTCCGATCAAAACAAGGTCTAAACGAACCCAATAAGCCTAATATTAACGGAGATACATTAAAAAATAGCTTTAACTCTCTTGCAAACTCCTTAAAAAATTCTTTTTCATTTA
>CAJVQA010004201.1:0-18001 GCA_910591915.1 Cetraspora pellucida | reverse complement strand
GAACCCCTTTCTGCATATTTCAAAATAAGAAGATAATTTCCTGAATCATCTCTCGATAATCCATAGCATTTTAAGAATGATGGATATTTATATCCGATCTCGCAAAAAGCTTTTAACTTTGAAAGTAAATACAGTATTAGTCAAATTCAAATATTTTAAACAAAACTCAATAAATTTACCTCGTCAAAAAAATCTTGATCATGAATTTTTTTAAGTGCGAACGAATGTTTTCTATAAGTAACCTTATGATGAATTAGACATTTAGCATGGTAAACAGTTGCATATCCACCCCTCCCAATCTCTTCAACATTTTCAAATTTGTTAAATGGAATCCATAATAATTGATACTTTTCATCATCCAATATTTTTTTTACGTTATCATCGATATCAGAATATGAAAACTTCTCTATTTCTATTTATTATTAAACCAAGAAATACTGTATTAAAATTTGGAAAATTACTATAAAACAAAATCGAAACAAATACCTTGAAATTTATTTTTCTCGCTATATTTATAATTGTTAAATACTTATTCTAAAAAAATAACATCAATAATAATATACAAATAAATAAATAGAACTTACATCCTAAACCAATACTCGGCTTCTTTTAAATCCTTTTTTGTTCCAATACCATTTCGATAACAATATCCAACACTTCTTATTCCGTCAACTGAACCAAGCTTAGCAGATTCCAAGTACAATTCAAAAGCCTTCTTTAAATCCTTTTTAACACCAATTTCATTCTGATAACATTCTCCAAGATTAAAAGTCGCATCAAAAGACCCCATTCTAGCAGCTTCTTGAAAATAAAGAAATGCCATAATTTCATCTTTTTTGACCCCTTCTCCGAATCGATAGCGTCGACCAACATTATTCATTCCGCCAGCATGACCCATATTGGCAGATATCTCAAAATAAATGAATGCATTATTTTCATCCTTTTCAACTCCAACTCCTTTTAGATAACAGTTACCAAGTGCGAATATTCCATGAACGTTCCCCATCTCTGCAGATTTTTGATAATAAATGAATGCCTTATGTTCATCCTTTTTAACTCCAATTCCTTCGCTATAACAATATCCAACATTATATGCTCCACTATCATTCCCCACCTCTGCTGATTTTTGATAATATATGAATGCCTTATGATCATCCTTTTCAACTCCAATTCCATTTCGATAACAATATCCAACCATATATGCTCCACTAATGTACCCCATCTCTGCAGATTTCTGATAATAAATGAATGCCTTATGTTCATCCTTTTCAACTCCGATTCCTCTCTTATAACAATTTCCAACATCGAAAGTTGCAGTTGCATAACCCATGTCTGCAGATTTTTTATAGTATTCAAAAGCTTTATGCTCGTCTTTCTCGACTTCAATGCCATTTTGATATTTCTTTCCAAGTTCACGGAGTTCTTTATCTGTCTGACTCATGCTCAATGATATTATTACGGGCCACTGGGACGGGGATCAACTCCAAGAAAAAAAGAAATGCAGCGAATTGTCGCTAGAAAAAGGGATATGCCGCGTAACGTTCCTCGATGTACTCAGAGGCGGAACGATTTGGCATAGGTCTAAGGCAATAGGTAAGGAACGTTACGAAAAAGATTCTTGTGAGGTAGGCAAATGGGCTTTACAGAAAGTTTTTGTTGGTGATTGGTCTTTTACTTTGGAACGGTTATTGAAGATCAATTATGTATGGCGGGAAGTACACGAATTACCAACTACCCGAATTACAAGAGAAAACCCCAACTCGTATTTATAAGAAATTTTACCTGACAAGGTAATATTACGTTGACAGTCGTCTAACCAAAATCGGGCAGGTGGCTTTTCTATGGGATCGGCGCCGTCACTTAATTGGGGGAAACTGGGCTTGCTGCAAGGAGATCGTTGTTTGATTCTTCTTGGTCACGAGCATCGTCGTACGACGGCTTTTTCGTGTGACGTTCGTGGGTTGGTTGGCGTCGGTTTTTTCAAGGTCCTTGGGGTCGGCCTATAACAATATATTGTCAAATAAATTTTTTTTTTTCATTGTTATTTATAGATTATCTTTTACAAAAATAGTCCAACTTTATTATTAATGCAGAGGTGCTGTATATTGTTTTTAATTAACCCAATTGAGTCGTACGATTAGGGATGGTCGGTCATTTTCGGCTTAGCCGACCGCTAAGCCGCGGCTATCTCGTGATCCAGTGACATAGGCATAAGTTTGTTTGTTTAGCTGATGCAATAAATTGCCCGGGTAACTTATTTATACACTTTAAAGTACTTTTTGGGAACGTAAGTTTCACTGATAAAAAAGTAAAATTTTTTACATATATCGCTTCGTTTGAGTGCTGGAAAACTACCTTTAAAAATAATCTTTTATAATCTACAGTAAAATTCAAGAAGTGTTAGCTTAGTAACGACTTTTTAAAATGGGTAAAAAAAAAAGCTTGAAGGTCAAAACTGAACGTTTCACTACAGCACTAATAAAAATCATTACAAGATCTATTTATAGCTTTAAAGCACTGTAAGTATTTGCTATGCAGAAAGATCTCACTTCTAATGAATTTTGCTCAGAAGGCAAAATATAATAAAATATACCCAGTCTATTAGATCTTGCAAGAAGGTAACTAAAAATATTTTTTTTTAAGAACGTTATTATGTTATATTAAATAAATTTTGTTTAATTTGAGTAGGTACAAGTTCTTTATGGCAAAAAGACCCGAGTTTAATGTTTAAGTTTGGTTCGTTCCTTTAGTATGCTTGGGATTGTTAATTGCAAAATTTTCGAATTATATTATATTGTAGATTCTTCAATGATTTTAAGTAATAAATATCATATTTGTCTCGCTCTACACATACCTATCTATTCTCTAAACATATGTATAAATTCTTTTATGTGTATTTAATAGTTTGTAAACTTTGCGATTTTTTTATTTTTGATATTAGCAGTATTAACCCTCTTTTATATTTCTTTACCGGAATGCTGTAGATCATTTCCCAGAAAGCAAATGATCAGAGGTGAAACAGGTTATTCATTGTTGATCATTGGTTGTGCACTTGCTCGTGATCCGTCATATTTTCTTTTTGACTAGAACAGTAAAGATCTTCATCAAAAAATTTTATTTATGTTATGTTATGCATATTAATATGTATAAGTAAATTAATTTGCTTTATTTGATGTATTTATAGTTTTTTTGTGTCACATGATCCCTGATTTGTTTTATTTTTGATTTTTTTTTAATGCGCTATTAATTAAATTAAATTGATGGATTGGATTTAGGTTTCTGTACTACTGATAGTGCATTTTATAAAATGTATACAGAATTAAAAACTTGATAAATTTATCTAATTTTGATACATAAGAATCATTAAATGTCCTAGTATATGCTAAAATAATTTTTATTCATATTTATAATAAATTTGATAAAATATTTAAAATTTAAACTAGAGATTATCTTACAAATTAAGATGTACTATGCATAGTACACTTTTTAATACTACATTATAGCTCATTAAAATTAGATATTAACTTATAAATTTAGAAAACAATAAAGTAAATATCAAACAATATAAAAAAAAAATTTAACCTTATATTATATATTGTATAGATATGATTAGCCCAACAATTTGTACACATTGCTTGTAAAATTATACAGCTGTAGCAAGTAATTGAATGAGTGTGACAGTATAAACATCAATGCTGAACATGTTTACCTTTAAATTTAAAAGTTATAGGATCATTCCTAAGACTAATAAAATTATGTTCAACAATATTACACTCTTGTTTGTATCTTTTTTTATTTTGTTCAGTGATTGTTATATCAGAATAACACTTAAAAATTGATTTCACTAATTCTTTACAAAATTTTACATGTTTTGTATTTTTTTTGTTAGAAAAAAATTGACAATATATAGAAAAACTATTAGCTTCTGAAATTAACAAATAAAAGACAAAACGATAATCTATTAATTGTTTTGATATAATAATTTTATGATAAAAAAGGGTATTATCATAAAGATTATTTAAAATATTAACTACAGATCAAAATTTAGTATACTTATCAAATATTGCAAGTCACTTAAATTTTATTATAGCATCTTGATTTTTAATATATTGGTTTACTTCTTTTCAAGATTTGTTATAGAACAACTTAAAAGAAGTATAATATTTTTGTAATCACAAACAGAGTATACAATTAAATCAACTTTATTTATTTTTTTAGTTTGACTATTAAATGATCTATAAACACTCTTAAGAGTACTAGTAATATTATATGGAATATTTTTTGGCTAGTAATAGCATTTTTTAATTTGTAAAATAGAATACAACCTATATTTATATAAATAATGCATGCATCTGTACTACCAAACTATGAATTACCTATAACTGTTTTGCCACTATAAAATTATAGCTCTGTTAAACATAATATAGTTGCTATAATAGAAGGATAACAATCAGAAAAATTTTTTTTAGAATACTCTGAAGATTCTGAAAGATCTAATCACAAAAATAAATTAGTCTAAGCATCTGCAAAAGCCTTAAATTAACTACTAATTGGGTAGAATTTTTTTGAAATTTTTTGCTAAAATAATCTCTTATTTATCTTGTCTATTTACTGACATATTGATTTGTTTATATACAAGTAAGTACTAGACACAATCACTTTAGTAAGATTTTTATTAAAAATATTATAAAATTGTCATGTATAATAAAAGAGTTCATTATTATCAAGCTTATCAGTTAAGATCAGATATTTTATAATATTTTAGAAACATTTATAAGATATATATATTGACTAAGTGCCAATACATTTCATCTATTTTAGATTTAGTAGACTAATAGTCACAAATGTTAGTACATTTTATATAAGTTATTATTGTTAAAACATTTATAAAATACATTAATTCTATCTAAGTCAAATTTTTTCACACCTTCTTATTTACACATACATATCTATTAGTAGATAGTATTACTACTGTTATAAAATATTTAATAGGCAAAAATCACTCAAAAAATTGTTTAGATGATATATATATAATGTCTGTAATTTGAACAATTGTAGAACCTGAATAGGAAAAACAAACTTGACATGAATAAATAATAATAATCTTAGTTTTTATAATATACTATTACTATTACTAACAGTTGCTATCACTTTATTACTTTGATTAGTATCATTTTCACTTGAAATATTTATTTTATATTTATTAACAAACTCCTTAGACATTTCAGCTCATTATCATCACTTATATTTGTATTTGATTCAAACTTTATATGAGCATGGCCAAAGATAATTGCATCAAATATAAAAAAAAAAAATTTTTTTCATTCAAGTAATTTTGATTAAAAAAAAGAAAAATCAAAAAATAAGTCAAATTTCATAAAACATTAAAGAGGGTTCTAAGGTCTCTGTTCTAGGTTTTGTAGTTGGTGAGACTATTTCTCATCCATTCTTAGAAAGTATATAGAAAACAATGCAATTATCTGCAACAGTTTTATGTGTTGCTTCTGGTATTAGACATTGGACAATTAGCATTGATTTGCAACCAGAAACTAAGATTAATCTTCTAACTGCCTATGCCTTTATCATAGAAGTACTTAAGATTATATTGTTTGTTAAAAATGCTATGCTTTTTTTGAGCTAATTACTTGTACTTTATTTTTTTAAAAAAAGTAATTATATAAAACTAGTGATCCAACTACAAATGTGACCCACTTAAGGTCTATTTATACAAGTAATTTTTCTATTCAATTTAATTATAAAATTGCTTATATATCAGTCAATCATATTATGATTATTAATCAGCATAACACAGTCTTATTACATAATAATACATATACTTTAAACTTTTTTATACTTCAATTTTATAACAAAAATATATTGCACATGATCCTGAATTCTAGCTTGACTATGACCCAAATATTACTCTAATAGATCTGAAATAATTACTAAAAAAAGCTCTTGATTCAAATAAGTAGTCTATTAAATTTGAGTAAAATTAGCTTTTATTTATTTGTAGAAAAATCATGTTAAAAATTGTCACAATATAGTATATTGTACTACTGGTAATACAGGTAAATCCAACTCATTAATATATATTTGTGTATGATTATTGTAATTAAAACTTAAAATTAAAAGCCAAGTACACATTTTTAATACTAAATAGTTAAAAACAGAAATTATATTATACGAAAAATAAAACCTAATCCATTATACTTATTAATCAGATCTGTTTAAATAAAAGATATAATCACAAACTAAATTAACTTAAAAACTAAATTAATTAAACTAATATGTTAATTTAAATAATATTTTACTTAATACAAAGTTAAACTGTATATTTAAAATTTTTACTTATATGTAAAGACCCAACTCAAATATTCCTTCTGATTTATATCAAGAACTATTTAAAAATTAATATTTATTTTATACATCTTGGTATATAAAGTATAATACAAGAAATGATATCTTGATTTCTCATAAAAGACTCTATGAGCAAATAATTTTCAATATTAATAACAAAGTGAAATAAAAAATATTTTAGTTGCATCTCTAGTTATTATAAACACCCAAATATATTAGTCAGCAATTTATACTAAATAATGTTGCAATTTGAATTTGATAAGCAATAATTAGAGAACATTAATTTTATGTCAAAGTGCATTTATTCAAGATCCGATAGTATGAATATAAATACATAAATATCTATCCCTAGATATATTAAGTAATTTATTATAAATCATTACTAAAACAAACTTTTTTTGAACAATTTAAAATTCATATTATTATTGCTCGATCAGAGACTTATCTTCATTGCTAATTAAATAAAAAAACATATGGAGATAGGTCTGCTATCTTAAGACACTACTGTACCAAGCAATCAGTCTAAGAAAATACATAACTACAAGTTCACTAAACTGGTAATACACTATACAAAATCTAAATAAATCTGTCATTTCATAATACTACTGTATCCAATAATAAAACTACAAAATAAATAATCACAACTTACTACTCTGGTTATATCTTACAGAAATCTAAACATGTATGTTCATAACTATTGTAAAACCTTGTATAAGAAAAAAGAAAATCAGATAATAGTGATAATTACATTATAGATATCAACTTATGAATATTCTAAACATGTACTACACAGGTTCTTGAACTGTTAATGCAGCTATGAAACCTGTTGATAAAGTTTTTGCACTACTAAAGCAGCTATAGCATCTAATTTAAAGGTTCTTGTACTGCTAAAGCAGTTATGAGATCTAACCTAAAGGTTCTTGTTTTGCTGACATATTGTGAAGCCTAACTGATAGATATTTGCACTGTTGGAGCAACCATAAAGCCTAATTTAAAGGTCTTTACACTATCAAAGCAACCATGAATCTAACTAAGAAGTTCTTGCATTGCCAGAATGGTCATGAAACCTTACTAAGATGTCCTTATACTTTCTGGCCAGCTGCAGAGACTCATCATACCAAGACAGAGCTTACTAACCAAGAATTTAAATGACTGCTAAAAAAACAGTAATATATAAAGACCTAAGAAGGAAATAGGAAGGAGATAAAGCCAGCATTAACACAAACGAATGATAGCAAAAAGAAAGATAAATTCACTTACAACCTCAAAAATCTTTAAACAACCATTGCTTAACAAAGCATCTCACATCTACATAGGAAACTCATACAACTTACTCACTCAACAATCAATTACTGGGAAGAGCTAATAATCAAATATTATCATATACTACTACATCATGAAACCTGCTTAGAAGTAGTGAACTATTAACTGATTACAAATATTCTATAAAATGCTAAATAATAAATTTCATATGACCTGAGCCATCTGATCTCGCAATAATAATTACTCTATTACTTCATTGACAAACTTTTCAGAAAGACATTCATATTATTATCTGTTTAAATCGATTTAATTTTACATTATTTATACAGTTTAAATACTTTTTAAAAACAATAAAACACAAAGAATAACTGAATAACAAGCATATAAAAATGTTTATTAGAGCTGTAAAACTCAACCATTAAAAATAATCTAAATCCCTTTTATTATAGAGAAGTTAGAATGGTAATAGTATAATTTTATTTATCTTTAATAAATCACTATTATATTAAGTTTTCCAAGTTAGAAATAATTTTGAATGGTTAACTCTTACAACTCTAATAAACCTTTTTATATGCCTCTTGTTCATTTATTCTTTACATTTTTATTGTTTTTAAGAAGTACTTTAAATTTGATATTATAAATTTCCATTACATTATACACCAATACAATTACGCTATTCAAAACCTTCAAAAAAAAAAGATCAAAAATAATTAACATATATAGTGACGAAAAGAGAATACCTGTAAATCATTTCACATAATAAAGTGAAATGGTTTACGGGTTTTTCTTTTTTGTCACTATATAATAACCAATTAATCTATTAAACACTTTCAATATGATATAATATACTCAACGTCAATAATATTTAACAGTATATCCATTTGTGTTAATTTAATAAACGATAATCAATAATACAATATGCTCATTTCTAACTCCCTTTAAGCAACTCAAGCACCTAGTTAAATGATAAAATTTGATTAGCCAATAATCAGCCAATCAAACAAACTTCTGCCTATGTGATTCAGTGATCCAAATAGCATAGAAGACACTCGTATCCGATAAATTCTGGAATTATTAAATTTGATTATACGTTTGTAGTTTAAAAACCGGAAATTTTACTACCTGTTTACCCATAGTGAGTTAAATTAAAGTTACTCATATTTATTAATAAAACTTCTTCGTTTTGAGTGTTTTTAGTAGAAAATCTTTTCTAATCGTTTTCAATCATTTCCTTCAAAGAGTTTTCATAAGAGTAAAGGTGAGACGTTTAGTAATTGGTTAAGTTTGTTGAGTTTCAAGTATCAGATTTATAGATTGTTAAACCGTAAATACTATACTAATATATGATTTTATACATTTATTAAATAAGCTAAGTAATATAAAACGTCTAACAAGGTTTATTTTACCTAACCAAAAACATATATATATTATTTATCAAACAAAAAGGAAAACCAAGATCTTTAAGATGTAGTAAACATGGTGATGTAATCTAACTAATAGTATAGACTAAAGGCAATAACATATAATATGGTTTAGTAAAATATAAGAATTAATAAAATGGAGTAAAATACTTGAGTATTAAAAGAAGTTTCATTTTATTTCATTTCGCGTATCGAAAGAATTTCTTTAATTTATTGCAATTTTTTGAACTCAACTAATTGATTGGTGGCGCAGTCACAATGAGTCAATTAATTGCAATTTTTGACGTGATAAATTATTTGCGTGACGAATAAGAGTTCACTAATAAGTTTAATTAGTAAATCCTGTTTGTCACATATAATGATTCATCAAAACCATATGATAAATGGTAATTAATTGCAATTAATTACAATTATTTCGTCATTAATTGGGTTTCAATTAATTTCATGATAATTTTAATTGATTTTAATTGCATGACGTATAACAAAAATTAATTTTAATTAATTTTTCGGTAGGCCTGTGTTATTCCTTGTGATTTCCGTAAAAATCCGAGTGTCTTTTATGTTGATCCAAATTGGATGATTTTAATACCATTCGAAGAGACGATTCGAATGGTACTAAAATTATCCAATTTGGAGTACTGGATCGCGAGATATTTTTACGTGATAAAATTGTTGATAAACTGAGGATCAGTCGTGTAATATCAACGGCTCCTCCTGTTTAAACTGAGATGTAAGTCATTGAATAAAACTGTTATTGCATGTTCCCATATGCATCAACTGCCATATTTATGACAATGATGTTTAGTTGGTAACCCAGCCGATACGGTTGAATAACCGAACGATCAGAAGAGAACATAAAATACAGTAGTTATTGCATGCGAAGTATGCAATAACTATATATAGTTTATGCCAACTGTATCTACATCCAGTTCAAAAGGTGTAATAAACAGAAAAATGATTTCAACCTAAACAATAATAGTTACATCAAATCATTTCACACGTAGTAGTAATTGGGGTAGTAATTAGTGTAGCATTATTTATTAAGTTATTCATTTGCTCACACAATGCTATAGTAACCTTAATCTACAGTAATTTTAACTGGGCTGCAAAGGCAGTCATATGTGCAATCTCTAGTTTATATCCAATAATCAAGTAAAGCGGTTACCCCGACACTCAATTCTCAGACATTTTTATTTCGCCGACACTTATTCCACAGACAAATTCAAACATTTATCATTGATTACGTTGCTTATTCGTATCAACAATGAAATACAAACATGGTTAGCTGTAAATAATGTAAAAAGTATTATACAATCTCTTAATATAAATCTCACATATATATCAATTTTAATACGATCTTCATTAATATCACTATCGATATGGATATAAAATTTCATATATATAATATGTTTTCGTTGATAATAAAATTTTAAAATCATGTCAAATTTATTAATAATTAGATTCTCTGCGCGACATAGTCTAGCTTAAAACAGAAACGTAGTATTACTAGATTTGTATTGAAGATCTAATTGTAATGACGAACTCTAATATTGTAAAAATAGATACCATGCAATCAATTTCAAAGTATTGTTCGCCTTGTCAAATTGATTAAACTTGTGAATCTCTTACGATAGAGGAAATTTAAGGAATGGTCTTCGTAAAGACCAGGATTGGGTAGTACTGGACCGATATCGAATTATTTTCAGTCCTGGTCCAGACAATGGTCCTAGCTGATAAAAAAAAAAAAGTGAACCACTACGAAATAACAAGAGGAAACGTCGACTGATCCTTCATCTGGTGTGCAACTTATGAAAAATTATTTTACAATACCAGATCATTCCGATAGTACATGCTATTATTATAGTCCAACTCCATTTTTATTATAATCATAACATGTACTAGCGGGATATCTGATATTGTAAAATAATTTTTCATAAGTTGCACACCGGGTGAAGGATCAGTCGTGTAGCATCGAAGTTTTAGTGATATGTATTGTGTAACCTTGTGTTTGCTGATATCATGAGGCGTGTTTAGTATATTGTGAATGTTCGGAAAACTACGACTCGGTCACTCCACGATCCAAAATCTCGCGTAATCAACAATAGGTAACCTTTCGAAAGAGGGGTATTAGATTTGGCTAGTGGGTGATTAAGGCTTTTGGTTACTTGGGTCGGCAAGGTCAAGTAGCGACCCTAGCGTCGCCCTCAAAAATGGTAGCCGGACAGATCTGCCGTGTACATGTTATTATGTGATTAGGGGTGGGTCCGGTCGGTCACGGTCGGTTATCAGTCGGTTATTGGCGGTCATTGACTCACAACCGACCGATCGCAGTTATTGACCGGTCATATAACCGGTCATATAACCGGTCAAATGACTGGTCCAATAACTGTTCAGTTATTAGCTAGGTTTGCGACAAAACTTTTCTATCCATCCAAGTTTAATCAGACCTATGTGCATATTTAATCAGGATTAGTATAAGTATTGATATGCAGTATGATGAACTACTACGTATTATGTAACCACAAAAAAAACCCCCCGGATATGTGATTTATGTAGGGGTGTTAAAAACTTGAGTCGGCTTGGGTCACATCGGAAGTCGACTTAGTCGAACTTCAAATAACAAAAAATTATATGATTGATTTTCATAGATTTATTGAATTACAGTATCGGTATTACACAGTATTACAGTATTAAGATGGATAACAATAAAAAATAAAATGAAAACTAAATATGTGATAGCGAATATAAAACACTATTTATATTTTTTTTATTTGATAATTCCTTCCTCAAACAGCTTTTTAGGCCTAAAGAGGCTCTTACTGTATCTTCAAGAAGACTAGTTCTAGTAAGATCTATAGTATTCTTAACAATGGAAATTGCATGCTCACAGGAAACACTTGTAACCTGTAAAGCAAAATAGTTTGCTGTAATGTGGGTTATAGTTGAAAAATGGTAAACATTAGCTTTCTACCATTGCAGTGGATTTATACATGGTTCATGAGATAAGACAAAGTATGCCACTAATTCATTTTCTGTATTTGTTACAATTTCTTTAATTTCTTCTCCTTGTACTTTTATTAGTTTTCTAAAAGTTTCTAACAGATCTTTAAATTTGATAACTGGTTCTGATTTACCTTTGTTATATAATGAGTAAAGGGGTTTTAACTGATTAATAGTTAATATATGATTAGTTTTGTAAAATGTTTCAAACTTAGTCAACAGGTTAAAAATACCAAGAATCACAGAAGATTTCTGAAAATAAGCCCAATATTCATTTAGTTTACATTTCATTTTTTTAACTGTTTTGTTATATGTACTAAAAATATAATAGGTAAGATGATTTAATAGTTCTTGAATAATTAATCATAACAATCCATATGAGGGTTGTGAAGCATCTAAAAAGATCAAAGTTATTGTATAAAAAGGCTTAAAAAGTTCCATTATTTCTTCAATAATTTTTCAGTCATTAAATTCTAAATAATTATTTTTCAAATTCAGACGAGATTATACAAGACCATCAGTAACAGTATGAATTTCAATAAGTCTTTCAAGCATCAAGTAAGTAGAATTATATCTTGTCTTAATATCAGTTATCAAATAGAGAAATTGATGACCTAAAATAACAGATATTCTTTTTATTTTCTCTAAAAATGTAGGCAATTTTATTTTATTACAAAATTTTAAGTTTTTTATATTTGGTAAAGATATTTTTTTTGATCTGCTTTAACTACAAAATCGATAATATAAGTTACACAACATATATGCTCAAGTTTCAGGTTTATAAACTTTTGAAAAAAATGTAGTCAAGTTAAATTATTTGTTGCATTATTATTAGTAAAACCAATTATTCATTCTTTAATTTCTATATAATTAATAATTTTAAAAATTTTTTTTTTAAGATATTTTTCCATATAGGCATTATGTAAAAGAATAAAACAAAGAAAAAGAGTTTTGGTTGTCCATTTAGTATCAATCCAATAGACTGTAATTCTGAAAAAAGGTTATTAGTTGCATGCAATCCAAATATTCAAGTAATACTAATTTATTTAGATTGGTCTTTAAAGTCTCTTTAATTGTTATTCTTACTAAGTCAAATTGTTTTTTTATATTTGTAGATAGTGTTTGACAACAGAAAAGATTGTAACATAAAACAAGATTGAAGCAAAGTTTTACAAATGATTTCTCTTCAATTACTGAAAATGGCTGCTAGCTAGTAATGATTTATTACAACAAATCATAATTTAAAGAATTAATATAAGATAGTTTATTAGTTGAATAAAAAGAAGGCTTAGGAGTCTTTGAAAAATTTTTATAGATAAGTGGATGCTTTATTTTAAAATAACTTGTTACTATTAAAATTGATGTATTTTTTTCTTATTTATTGTTATATATTTTATAGAATTTGAACATTTTGAGATCATTACTAAGCTTATCGAGATATGCATAAACTAACAAAAATTTTCTCTTTTTGGGTTACAGGTTATTAGATTGAATACATTTTTGGGTTTTTTGTAAAGTATGTTAAATATCTTCCTTAGCAGAAGAATTAGTAATGACATAAGGCATTGTAGACATAGTAAATAATTAAAAATTTAGAATTTGATATATATTAAAAGTTTAATAAAATTAATAATTTCAAAAAAGAATGTAAGTAATCTTATATAGTTCTTAAATTATATGATCAGTAACTAATTTTGACTTTAAATTTATTATTTCAAATTTTTTATTATAATTTTGATCTCATTAAAAATTTATTAACAATTAATTGTATTATTATAAATAATTATTGTTGTTATAAATATAAAAACTATCAAGAATTGGTATATAAATATATTCTAATATAGTAATACTGTAATAATTGTTGATGAATTCTGTATTACATTATAGAAATTTTTATTAAAGTAGTTTTCAACTATTTAAAGATCTATTAATGCATATTTGATAAAATTTGGAATACTTTATTAGAAATTATTACAGCATATCTTTCAAACTTATATACAATTAACATTTTAATAATTATATATTATTATAAAGTATGTTTAACAATTTCTAATAAAGTATTAAAAAATCTTTAATACATATATATAATAAGATGCTGCTATAGTAGAAAATATTATGCATATTATATGTACTTTCAATAATTATAATTATAAAAAAAAATTATTATAATACAAAATAATAAGCTATCAATAATTGAATATTCTTATATTCTACTGAATCTGAAAAGTTTTTTTTTTATTAATATAATGTTCAAGTAGAAACTTTGTATATATAGAATTATAAGTTCTAAAATTAAAAATTTCTAAACTATATTTGTGCTACAAGTTGGCACCCAATATAACATTACACCTTTTATTTCCTATAAGTGCTATAGCTAACTATTTCAAATTAGGTTCTAGCTAGAATAGGTTGAAGGAGACCTTCAAGTGATTGTCTGAACATTATTGAATACAAGTAGTTAGTAAATAAGCTTGTATGAACTATTTGATAATAAAAGAGTTAGTATTTATATTTTAAGAAGAGATTGTTGTATTATTTGAAGAATTTGGTAATATTAGTAAGTAAATTTTGATATGTTTAGATTTTGATGTAATATTACAGAATATTTTTCATTGGTGTTGGTATGTATTATGAGTAGACCAGAGATCTTGGTAAAACTAGTTTAATAGATTGTTTAAGAGCTGGAATAGAAGGTCATCAGTTTGTTTATTAATAAGTGTTTTGATATTTTTGTAAGTAATAAAAGTAAATATTTCAATAATGATATATAATATATGTTTGAATTAAGGATTTGATGTGTTGAGTGAAAATTTAAAAGAATATTTAGTAAGATTGTTGAAGTTATGTTAGTAATTTTTAGTGATATTAAAGTATCTTGTATTGTATTTTTTAAGTGATTATAGAATATTTGTAGTATTATTAAGACAATAAAATAAATAAAAAGTATCTTCAGTATTTGTACAGTGAGAGCAATTTGAAGTAGTATAGAAATATGAGTAACAGATATTAAGATTTTGCATAGTTGGTAAGTTATTAGTGAGAATTTTGATACAAAAAAAGTATTTTTGTAAGTTATTTTCAAATGAGAAGATGACTTTAAATTTTAATGACTATTTGATATTTGTAATGTTTTGAAAGAATTTTAAGTTTAACTATTTGGCAATTTCATGAATAGTTATAAAGTTTTGATAAAGGTATGAACTTTAAAAGAAATTAGGTAGTTATTCCATATAAAATAGTTTGGGATATTAAATTTTGAGTTGTTAATTTTGAGAATAAGTTTTGTAGTTTCTTGTTTGGCAAATAAATCTGCTTGGTTGTAAAAAGAGTCTGTAGAATATGATTTAATTTTGTGAAAAGTAATAGTAATGTTTTTAAGGTATTTAAGATAGTTAATATTGTGAATAGTATCCTAATTTTTGGTTTGTATAGGTTTGAAGTCAGTAATAGAGTTAAGGTTTCTGATTACAATTATATTATCAATATAAATATTTAAGAGGATGTTAGATAGGACTGCAAATAAAAGAGAAAGAATTGCTTCAAGTTTGATATAGGTTAAGTCAGGATATAATTGTATAGCTACATTGAATTTTATAAATGTATCATATTTACAAATCCATCTTATATCACATTTGGTTTCTGGAATTTGTAGATTTTTAATTGATCTATTAGTATAAAAATGTAATTTATCTGTATTAAGTTGAGTAATAAGGTAATTTAGATTGGTTTGTTGTTTTTGGTATGATGGTGTGTTGATAAATTTTTAAATAAGTTAGCCTTCATATGATAAAAAAATTATTTATGGTTGTATTGATGGAATTGATTTAGTAATAGTAGTATTGTATATATGGATTAGAGCTAAGATTTTTTTAAAGTCAATTTGAATAGTTATTAAATCTTTTGATTTGATAGCTATGTTGTAAAGTAAAAAAAATGAATAAAAGTTTGTTGTTGGATAATTAGTAGTTGGTAATAGTTATGAGAATCGTGAAGTAGATATAGAAATTTCAAAGAATGATGGTTGTTGTTAAGAGGTTTGTTGAAAGATATATAGTGTTTAGTTATTTGTGTAGTATATATGATAAAAATAGTGAGAGTTTGAAGATGAAAGTGATAATATTAATTTAATTGTATTGAGAAAAGTATTGGTAGTAGGAAGGTTTATATGAGGCCAAGTTTGGGTTATGATATTGGATTGGTTTAGATATAAAATTTGGGTAAACCATTTTGGTTAACAACCTTTATTAAGTTTGTTTATACATAAGTAGATATTGTTTCATGTGAGAATATTTTTGTTGTTTGCAGTTGTGATTTGTTCAAAAAAGATGATTTTATTATTTCTAAGACTATTAATAGTAAGTATAGGTGGGTTGGTAGGAAGGATGTCATAAATAGTATAAGTATTTATTGATATTGATAAAGGTAAAGGTGAGATTTGTAAAATAATTAAGAGTAACATGTTATTTAAAGCTAGTTGGAAAAGATGAAAAAGTAAAGTGTAATTTTGCATTTTTTGATAATGTTTAGTTAGAGTATTTGATAATAGTTGAGATGACTATATTTTGGTTAGTCATTCTTTAATTCATTGGATGTTAATGTTTTTAAGAATTGGTAATATGTTAAATATTTATTTAGTATTAGCTGCACTAATTTTTTGAATAATGTTGTTGAAGGTTGGTAAATTAAAGGTAAGTGGATTAGTAAGAATTATATTGTTAAGATCTGAAAAATTAAATATAAATTGTCAAGTAAAATGATATTATATTTTAATTGTTTAGATTTTATTATATATGTTGTGAATAGATTCAGAATTTATGAATCTGGAACCTACTTAAATAGATTCTGAATTCACTTATAATATATATAAAAAACTAAATTAATTTATAATAATTATAAGATAAAACTAAGTTCAGAAAATAAAAATCATTATTTTGATTTAATAAAATTACATTTTTGTATTATCATATGATCATATAAGTTAGCATAAAGTCAACTTAAAAGAACTCGACTAAAAGTTAACTCAGAGTTGATTAATTTGAGTTGTTTAACATCTCTAGATTTATATAACATCATTATTAATTGTGCTAAGTATAAAAATAATAATAATAATAATAATTGTAACAATTGCTATATATTGAGAGTTCCTAATTCAGTAAGTCTGTTACTAATTGAAGGTCAGCTTTATGTAATAATCAGATTGTGTTTAGTTGAAAAAGAAGTGTAAATTTGGTGAGTGATTTTGATTTGAATCTGGCTTATCCTAAATAGTTTATACTATGTTAAGACTATCATTCTAATTTTTTTAATACTGCAGTATTCCTCACTACATTGAGAATTACTAAACAATCAGGTTGGGATTTACTACTATTCTGAGTTAGATTTATTATTTAACAATAGTTTTCTATAGTCACTTATAGATGAACCTTTTATTTAATTTATTTCAGATAGAGGAATCCATTTTATTACTGAAGCAAAACTATGTTATTTATAACTAATTCTTTATTTTTTTTTAAAGTGCTAATAATCATTATTATGCTTATAATAATTTTTTTTTTTTTTTTAAGTTAAATTCTCTATCGTGAGAGTTGCAATGTTTTTATTCAAGTATATTAGAACATGGCATGCCACCAGGGGCTCACCTTACATTGAAGGTTACAACTAGTCACACATGCACTTTTGGTGCCTAATTTAAGTAGTCCGCTTACACATTATTATATAAGTTCTATACTAGTTGCCATACCTGCAAGCCAACTAGAGGTCTTGTCTATTTAAATCCTCTGTATATGCAGTCCTTCTTGTATCACAGGAACATCTTAAGGTGCCACCCATCCAAGCTCCTGATGCTTATCGGTCTTCTTAGGACTACTTTATCCTTAATAGGAAACTTACTAGAGCCTTTATATCCCACACATATAGACCTAGTTTTATGCAATATACTATAGTTATCTAACACTTGC